>QDEB01042066.1:0-15688 GCA_004193795.1 Asbolus verrucosus | reverse complement strand
CGAATCCAACCTTTTAAATAAAAAATAAATAAATAATAAAATGATAGACCCCAGAATCCATGAGTGCATATGTTTTTGGTTCTCTAGGATGAAGAATAAATTTTTTCAAGCTTCATCATCAATTCTGTCGTTTTCTCTTTCTATTAAGGTAGATTTAAGTGAGTGTGGCAAAAAGTTAAACTACATCTGAATTTACTTCAGACCTTTTCAAGTCTGCTCCACTAGATTTTAATTTACTGTAATTTACTGTTGCTTGACAAAATGTAACAAAGTAAAAATAATACAAAAATTATTGAATGAAATCTTATCAGAAGAAGAAGAAACAGGAGGAGATGCAGCAGCCAGGCTTCCTCCAACAATCATATCTTCAATACTGCAGTGGTTTTCCGCTCTTAAAATTTTGAAAAACCCATCAGAACCCCATTTTTTCCCCATCAATTAGCCACCAGTCAATAATCTACACCATCTTCCACTCCTCAATCTATGATTTTTACAAGATATTCCCTTTTGATATGAAACCCCCACTTATGTTTGTAAATACCTACAGAAAAGAAAAATTACAATTATGACCTCACAAAATAAAACCTACTTGTATTATGAGTAAAGAAGTCTTCGTAAATTTTCATACATGCTACAACAGCATCTGTAGAAATCCTGTAAACTCTCCTACCTTGTTGTTGATCTGTGGTGTACGAAAAGGTGTAATTTTTGTTTGTGCAATTCCGAATGCAGCGAACAGGACGACCATAGAAAGATTCTTCTGAGTAACATTTGCAATCCTGAAATGTGAGTTTTTTCGATAGGTTTATTTCGCAACTTTGCAACTTTGCGCGTTCCAAATTCTCCTCCGGACACAACTCCGTGTTGGGCCCAATACACCATCGCCATGAGTCCGTCACCTCCATCGCATGGGTCGAACCCTATCTGGCAATCATTGCAGCATCTCAAAATGTTTTTCGAGGAATATTTTTGCTTTCAATACATATTCTATCGGTAATTACAGAAGCAGAAGCAGAAGCAACTGCCTAATGTTGTGATGACAGATTTTCTTTTCCAAATGAGTTTCATCTACTTCTTATCCAACAGCTCCCCCAAATACCTTGATTTCTGATTTTTCCTATCGACTCACAATAGGGCCATTTATCTCTAGCGTCAAAAATGGGGGTGATTTTTTGAGTCTTGTGTTGAACAAGTTTAATGATTCTCGAGTAATAGTTATTGCGTCCAGACAAGTGGTATGAACCGCACATTCTTTTCAGTCGGTCTAATGTTAAAATATGTGGGAAAACGTGTTTATCAAACGGTTTTTCACCAAAAAGAGGGTCTGTCTTGCTTCCCTTACAAGGAGAGCATGCGCAGACTATTCCAACGACCATTAGCGAATATCTCATCATTCTTTATCTTACTGTCAACTGAATAAATGTCACTAAAATGTCAGTCTTTTCATTGTCAAAGTTTAATAAAAAGGGAGGTACAGAATAAAATAAAAAGGACGCAACAATCACAAAACAATAATTTAACAGAAGAAGAGGAGGAGGCAGAAGTCATGGTTCCCGCAACAATGCCACCTTCAATTCCACAGTGATTTTCCCCTCTCAAAATTTTGAAAAATCCATCTGAACCCCAGCTGCTTCCCCATGAGTTGGCCGCCAACCAATATTGTTTGTCATCGTCCACTCCCCAACCTAGGATCTTTACAGCGTGTTCTGTATTAGTATAAATCCCAGATTTATGTATGTAAACACCTAAAAATAAGAAAAGGTCAATGTCGCATTCACAAAAGAATATTCAATAAATTGAGTTAAATCAAGTTAAACGACTTGACTTTTTAATTTTGCATGTTGCTTCTGAAGTTATCAGTTAACAAACACAGTTAAAAAAATACAGTGTGTTTCTAATCTTACAGCTCAATTTTCACAATTTCCCCCATAAAAAACATGTTCTTCATAGGGTAATTACAGGGTCGGAGAGCAGGGGAGTATCAGGCAATTTTTCTTTAACCCTCTACAGATTAATATTAAATAGGTAGGGATGTATGAAACTTTAATATAACTCATTGATGTCTCACGGCATGACGCAATTTTATAAATATTTCGCAAAAAGATTTACCTAGAAATTTTAACTTCTCATTGTAAAGAAAGTTGACAACTCACCCATTTTTTTTAACCACTAAATATGCACAAATATTCCATTCAATTTGTACAGGGTTATTATGTTATATTGTTATATTATGTTATATTATGTTATTATATTATATTATGTGGAAATTTACCGCCTATACTTGTACTATTATTTAGAGTAAATTAAAGTGATTACTTGGTTGCCTAAAAACTAAAAATGTCATATTTACATTCTAGCACAAATCCCGAAATTGAGAGGCGGCAAATCTATTCGTATGTAATAAACCACAGCTAGCTGTGATGTTAGAAACATTTATAATAAATCTGTGAAAACTATACCTGTTACATAAGTAAAGAAATCTTCATAAATTCGTAGAGATGCTATGACGGGCCCATTCAGCACGATCTCAGTTTGAATTTGCTCAACTTCTTTAGAAATGGTATAGGCTTTTCTACCGTGTTGTTGATCTTTCTCATACGAAACGTTGTAGTCTTTATTGGTGCAATTCCGGAGACAGTGCACAGAAGTAGGGCGGTCGTAGTAGGACTCTTTCGAATAAGGTTTGCAACCCTGAAAAGAAAATGTGAGTTTTCTCGTTGCTCCCTTCCTAACTTTGCAACTTCGTGCGATCTAAATTCTCCCCCAGACACAACCCCATATTGGACCCAATACACCATCGCTTTACGCATGTCACCTCCAGCACACGGGTTAGGGCTTCTGCAGCACCCACGGCAGCATCTCAAAATGTCTTCCGAAGAGATATGCGGCGCGATCTTCCCCTTGTTCTCGATGCACATTCTGTCAGAGATTACAGCAGCTGAAGCAACTGCCTAATTTTTATTGTTAGGTTCTCTTCTGCAAAATTGGTGTCAGGCATTACCCAACAGCTGCCGCAGAAGCCCTGATTTCTGATAGTGCCTATAGACTCGCAATAGGGCCACTTTTCGCGGGCGTCGAAAGTGGGGGGGATTTTATCGACCTTGTGGTGGACATAGTCGACGTTTCTTGTGTAAGAATCTTCTCCAAAAATATGATAGGAACCACACATTCTTCTCAGCTGTTCCTTTGTTAAATTGTATGGAGAGATTTCTTCACCGTATGGATTTTGACTGTCAGTTGTCGTTGGTTCAGGAAGAAAAGTGGTATTGTCATCGGCCTTGCACGAAGACCACGCGCAAAGTATTCCAATAACCAGTAACGAGAATGTCATATCTGAACTGTTTTGATTCTGTCAATGAAATGGCAATAACGTCAAAATAATTTATTTTATTTTTAAAATAAATTAAATACAGTATAGAATACACGAATGTTTTTAAGTATTTTAGACACTAAACAAAAAAGAATTTCCCTAGCCAGAACATTACAAGAATAGTGAAAGCACAAGCGCTATGTCTAACTAAAGATTTTGAATCCGAAGTGCCAAATTTGGCTTCTCCAGCAAAAACTGAAGTCTCAATATCACACTCATTATTTCCTCTCAAAATTTTGAAAAATCCATTTAAATTTCCCCACTCTGCCCCCCAAGAATTGGCTACCAACCAATAAGGTATTTCATTTTCTTTACCCCAGCCGATAATTTTAACTGCATGACCACCTACTTTTACTCCAGAAACGTGCTGGTACACACCTAAAATAAATATTTTTTTACTAACATAAATTTATAATTACTTGTAATCTAAACCTGTCTTATAATTTAGGAAATCTGTGTAGACCACATAACCTGCTAGAACTGGACCGTTAAGCATAATCTCCGCTTGAATGTCTTTTTGGTTTCTTTTTACGTGATAATAGTTTGTACCAAAGGCTTTATCGTCCGAATAGGGAATAGTGTAGTTAGAGTTTTCACACTGCTGTTTGCACGACGGAGTTATATTGTCGAGAAAAGTAGATTCGGAGTAAGGTCTGCAGCCCTAAAAGATTCTTGATAGTAAATTGATAATATGACAACGAAATCGACTCACTTCGCCAGAATTGTAATCTCCACCAGAAACAACGCCTGTTTTTACCCAGTAGTTGAGGGCTTTGCCAGTGTAACCCCCTTTACAATTTCCACATTCAGCACAGCAAGATATTAGGTCTTCAGGAGAGAACTCAAATTTAACAGTTCCGTTACTTTTGATACACAAGCTATCGGTCATGATTTCAGCAGAAGCAAATGCCTACATTTTTTTCATTAGAAATGTTTTTAATTTGATCCCTTAACTTACCCAACAAGAACCACAATTGCCCTGGTTCCTGATCTTACCAATGATGTCTTTGCACTCGGGCCATTCGGTTCTAGCATCGAAAGTGTCAGGAATGGCCACATTTTCAAGTTTACGAACTTTAGTTGGTGGTTCAAAGTTGGGATCTGGATGAAATCCAAGGGTCCCAGCCAGATATTTGAGGCTTTCTATTGGGGTGTCTTCAGGAAAGTTTCTGCCAGCAATCCACGTTGACTGTTTCCGATTAATCGAGTCTATGAAGTTCTTGGAGAGGAAACTGGATTTCGTCCAGCATTGTAGTGGCAAAAGTAAAATGATACTAATAATTCCGAAACTGTTCATTTTTAAATGATGATCACTTGCACCTAGTGTCTAATTCAGCCTAAAGAAACTGCTTATATACTAGTTGTGGAATTCATTATCTGGTACATTAATAAGTGTTTTGATTTCTACTGCTTAATCTGATATGAGTAAGCACATCTACGCAACTGGGTTACCAACACCTTTTTTTTATTTAAATGTCTGTTTACTCTTTCTCTATTACATCTCCTTCCATTCCTTTTCATATCTTTTCAGTTCCAGTCATTGTTAATCTTTCTGTAATTTTTAAGGGAGCCACTTCTTAATGGTTTTTAACAGACACAATTCCGTTTATTAAACCTTTTTCCTTGTACGATGAAGGACAAAGAAAGTAGAATTAGAGTTATCTTTTTTCATTTTATTAATTACAAGTATATTGCTGTTCCAAATTAACCAAACGGATAAAAACTTGCGATGAAATATTATCTTTTCTGTGTTTCTAAGAAGCACAGATTTTAGAGGTTATTAAAAGATTTTTTTTTAGAGTAAGTCCATTCTTGACCCAATAGCTTTTGGACTGTACGATTAGAATCTTTCTCAGTATTTGATATTATTTATTTCTTTACTCATTACTCTTTTTTTGCATAAATTTGTAAATGCATCAGAAACTGTTGTCAGCATAAGCCCCCCTTAATGACATATTTTTCATTCGTCTTTAAATAACTGATCTGAAAATTTAAACCGCTATTTCTATGAGCCATCTGTATAAGCGATCAGACCAAGTCTTATCGAAATTAGTTCAATTAAGGACCTCTGTCTACCGTTCAGTCCCTTTTTGTTTCGAATTTTCTTTAATTTCTTTTGTTGGNNTTTGTACTTCGGTATTAATCAAGTCGAGTAAAATTTGGAGTGACGTTTTAGTTAAATAGTGATAATAAAACTTTGCAGTGTAACATCTCTCCATTATATTTGCGATATATCTATGCGATTGTGTTATCAATACTTTTTCCTTTTTATTTAAATATGTGTTTATTCTTTCTCCATCACATCTCCGTCCATCCTTTTTCACATCTTTTCAGTTCCCGTTATTGTTATTTTTTCTATAATTTTTCAGGGAGTCCACTTCGTAACGGTATTTGAAAAGAACAATTACCTATAATTCACTTTATTAAATTAGAGTTATTTTTTCATTTTATCAGTTGCAACTATACTGTTGCGAAATTAACCAAAGGAGATATTATCTACAAATAGCTAAATCCTATGATGTTTCTGAGAAGTATTCGACTTTTGTCGATATGACAGTTCTTAGAATCGCTCTGTGAATTACTAAAAAATTTATTCTTAGAATAAATCCACTTTTGACGCAGTGGAACCTTTCTCAATATTCGGTTTTATTTATTTTTTTATTTTTAAAAGTACTGATTTTCGTATAAATTTGTAAACATATTAGAAATTGTTGTCAGCATAAGACCATATTCTTTATTCATTATAAAATGACTGATCTGAAAGTTTAAACGGGTACTTTATAAGCCAGCTGTAGCATACATGATGCCATTTTTAGAGAAAAAAGACTTAGTTTAATATATTAAGTCTTATCAAAATCATTCACGTAAGGAGCATTCTCTCCCATCTCAGTCCCTTTTCAGTCTCAAATTTTCTTTTCTTTCTTGTTTTCTTCTTCCTTAACTCGGTAAAATTTTTCTAGGAAAAACTTATTTGCAGTAACCAACTTTACAATATTGTTCCTGAAAATTTCTAATTTCTAAATATCAGTTTATTTTATTAAATTCTATTCATCAAATTAATAAAAGGCGGCAGAATTATTTTCAAGAAGACAAAAATGAAGCAATTAGATATTTGTTATCTACAAATGTTGACGATATATCACTTGCACATCCTATTACATGAGTAAAATCCAGTTTTATATTATTTCTACAATATTAAAAGATTTAAACAAAAAACTAGTAACATTCAACCCATATTCAAGACTTTTTCAGTACCCTGTACAATGTTTTACATTTACAAGGCGTTTTTTAAATATTTTTTAAAAATAAGTTTCATGGTAAAACTCTTATTTTCACAACTTGTTGGAACTTTAAAACATCACTGCAGCTGGAGATCTAAATGCTAATCTAAGCATCTAACCGTGCTATAATTGGGACTTTTAATTTGAAAACTCTAAATTGATACCTCTAGCCCCATTCAACGAAATTTGAGCAAAAATTATCATTAAAAAAAAGGAGAGTCAACAATTATACAAGCATGTCGTCGCAGAAAATAATCTTCAAAACAATTTTCAAAGTTCTAAGTTCTGAATAAAATCGTTCAAGTTATTTGCCCATTTGAACTTATTTAATTACAATGACAATTTTCCTTGTTTAAATGAAAATAGAGAAAGGTAACCGTTTTTTAATAAATCTGCCAATATCTAGGAAAATATCAACTTCAAAATCAATTTAAAAAGTTTGTGATCAGCACATTAAAGTATTTAAATACTTACCACTTACCTCTGAGTAAAAGTCCCATGTCAATATAATAATGAAAATATTACCCTACTTCTTTTACCTATTGTTGGGACATCCCGTATATGTATTTGCGCTTAATTGTGTCATGTACAGCAAATTTTATCAAACTCTGCTGTTGCTACATTATTTTTTTACGAGTCGGCAATGTTTTTTAATTTCAAAAATTGAGAAACAAAAACCGATAATACCAGTTGGCAAATCGTGTCATTTTTTAACGATTTAGGTTTTTGAGGGTGGGATTTTGACAGATTAAGTGCAAATAGCAAACAGAGTAGAAACATTACAGAAATTCGGTATCATTATTACTCATTATCGATTACAACTGATATTGTAAATAAGATTTTACAAATTTTACTTTTGTTTCAACATTTTTGAATTTGAGGATTAGTAATGCCAACCTAATAAAAAAATTCTCATTCTTAATAGCCACTCGGTAGATCACAATCAAATTGAGTTCGTTCAGAACTACGTATTAACTGCATGGTTCATATTTGCTGTCAATACTTATGAAATAAAATTGACTTTAGATTCCCATCACTATTATCTTAATTCTTTTTTTTTTTAAATTTAATAACTATTTTATTGCTTTTATCTTTTATCAAATTTCCCCCCGTCATAATGACCACTTCCATCCATACCCATTAGAGGGCGCCACAATCCGGTTCATTTTTTGTTTTCCTTTAGCAGTTGGTCATCCCACATGCGCTAACCTCAAACGTCAATAATGTCATATTTGACAGCTGTGAATCACAAAACGTTTTTGTTGAATTGTGAAGTCCTCCACATCTAGAAAAATGAGTGCAACAGAGGAAAAACCCAAAAGTTTCGCCGAAAAACAGCAGGAACGCCTGAAGAGGTTGAGGAACTTGCACACTCTCCGAAACGAAGCCCGTTCGCAGAATCACCAAGAAGTGATCGCAGAAGACGCCCGAAACAAGCTACCAGCGAACTGGGAAGCTCGCAAGAAGCGCGCGGAGTGGATTCTGAACGACCAAAAGGCCCGCGAAGAAGCGGCGAAGAACGGCGAGGAGTACGACAGACAAAAATTGCTGGAAATATCGGCGGTGGATGCGGAGAGGATAGAGCGGAAGAAGAAGAGGAAGAACCCGGACCAAGGTTTCTCGGATTTCGAAGCGGCCACTTTCAGACAGTACAACCGCCTAGTCAAGAACATGGGTCCAAAGGACATGGAGCGGTACGAAGAAGAAAAGGAGAAATACGGCGAAGCTTTCTACGGGGGTCCCCACGTCATCATCCACGGCCTGCACGAAGACAGGCCGGAAGCCATCGACAACATGGTTAAAAATCTCGAGAACCAGATCGCCAAAAGGAACAAATACTCGAGGAGGAGGACGCATAATGATGATGCTGACATCGATTACATCAACGAGAGGAACGCCAAGTTCAACAAGAAGTTGGACAGGTACTACGGGGAGCACACGGCTGAAATCAAACAGAATTTGGAGAGAGGGACGGCGGTTTAATAAATGAAAATGTATCAAAATAAGCATTTTTTTGTCTTAATTTACAGTAAAATATGTACATTCACAAACTTAACAAAAGGTCGCCTAATTTACACATTGTGTATTTTCGTGAGCAAATATTTGTTTGACTTAACAAATTTGTAAATAAAATAAAAAAATAGCAGTTCATATTCTCTTAATTACCTGATTCTTGTTCACCTCTATAACACCCAAGAGTGCACAACACCTGCGAACGAAGAAAACCGCTTGAAAAGCGAGACTTGACACACACAGTTTTAATCGAACTAGGTACTTACCTGGCAGTTATTTGCAATCACTAAACAAAGTCATGCAGATGTTAATACGAAAGCTACTTAGTCAAAAAATCACACAACAACAAAAGTATCTTACGTCTAGATAATCTTGGAGTTACATGAATGTGAATATTATCACCTGGAGCTGCAGAAACTACAATAAAAACGAAGAATTAGAACAATGCAATAATTTTATTTCTCAACAATGAATACAGTGTATGTAGATAGAGGTACCTTTCCTTGCAAAAACCCTAATACAAAACAGAACAATCTCTTTGAGAGCGCTCTTAGAATGTAATTATCACAGACAATTCTCAGTTCGGCCTGGTGAACTGCGGGCAGTTGTTGTTCAAATTTTGAGCAATGTAGGTGATATCGTCGGCGAGGAAGCCTATGGGCCTGCTAATAACGATGGGCCCCCCGCTGCTATCGCGAAAGTTGGGAAGACTGAACGAAGGAACTAGCTGATAGTTAGTGGGGTAAGGCGGCTGCATGTTATAATTAATATTCGGATTAGACGGACATTTACCGTGTAATATCCTAGGCATTTCGCACTGTTCACATTTATCCAAGTCTGGATGATTAAGGAATGTACACAAATGACAATTCCATTTGGGACCCTCGTTGTCTTGAAACGCGGGCTCGCTGTACGGCACCCTACCTCTATCCGGTCTCCGAACTCTCGATGGAACGTCTATGTTAAGGGGGCCCCTTTGACCCGTGTATATATTGTGGTAGAAGTCTTCTTGTGTGTCAACAGGTGCATCTGCAAACCGTTTCATTAACGACACGCAACTATACACTGTGCACAGTTGTTATGGCCCGGAAGTTGAGATTTTGGAACTGACAGGCTCCCTCAAACACGTGACGGTTGGCACAACACACGTCCCAACTGTCAAAATTTTATCAAATGGCACACTCTCGCAAAATAAACTTTGGAGGTTACGCATCTTAATATATTTTTGGGACTTCATTTCTTAAAAATGACTGATTTGATTGTGCTATAAAATTTTAAAAAATAAATTAATTTTCAAACACAACTGGTCTGATATGGAAATAAGTGTCAGGTTTAGGTACCCCAACAATGCATTTTTCCAACGTCAAATTTAGGAGATAAAGGGACATTTTCCTGTAAAATATACTTTGGAGCTTAGGCATCTTAATATCACATTTTTGGGACTTCATTTCTTGGAAAATGATTGATTTGATTATGCTATAAAGGTGTAAAAAATAAAAATTTTGAAAAACCATCGGTCTGATATCGAAATAACTGTCAAGTTTAGGTACCCCAACAGTGCATTTTTCGAACGTCAAAAAGATTCGTAATTTACTTCATTTTTATTCCTCAAGAGTTCTTATTATCGCTTAAAACCGATTGGAGGTCCATATAATGTATATAACCAGCACAACTTGATTCACATAGGTGAAATCACTTGCGGAACAGAAACCAGATACAATTTTACCAAAAAGATAACCTTTGAAGGTCCTCCTTATGATAAGAAAAAATGATTAAAAAAATGCGTGAAGCATTTAAAAAACTGGTTTCGCAGTACACAATGCAATGGCAATAACCAAATTTTGAATTCTGACGATCTGACAGGGGCCTTTAAAGGAAAAACAGGATTTAACCCCGTGGTCATAACAACTGTGAACGGCGCATCCGAAACCGTACTTTTATCCGCTTCTAAGGCCAGTTGTTCACATTGATACTGCAAATGTTTGATCTCTCGCCGCAGCTGCTTCTCCACTTCGGCGTCGATGTTGTGTTCCACGGCCTGCAGGCGGTTTCCCTCCAGCTCGGCCACTTCGTTCTGCATCACCTCCAGCTTGGCCTTCTCCGACCTGAGCTCTATCCGAAGCCTTTCGATGCGAGCCTGCTGTTTCAGTATCACAGGTGCTGCAACGGAAAATCTTTCAGTCCACATGTTAGATCGCACCGACCGCACTAACCCATCGTGTCGGAGATTTTCAAGTACGTGTCGTACATGTGCAAAGTTCAATGTTAAGACGGAACTGAGCGACGCTGATCCAAGAGCGAGCAGAATTCCGAGATAAACACTATTTACATTTCATTAGCAAATAAAAACTGTGATAACGAAGTGTTAACTATTGAATTTATACTCAAATGCCAACATTATGGTGCAACACAACCAGATTGGGATTTCGCCTTTGTTGATATAAAATTTTTATCGAGCGATATCCTGCTTAATATAAACAAATATCTTATAAATCATAAAAAAATCAATACAATGTTGACGGCTCTGTCATATGCGACTGTCCTAACCGAACGACTAGCGGTAGCATTGAGTGCTTTTTTAAATAAAGTGGAAGCCTGAATGCAACGAGCGGAACCTTGCCGCTATCATATTTTCGAAGTAAATAAAACTTTTACGAGGTCAGATACACTTATGATATTCTAATTTAAGAAATAACTGCGAAACTAATGAATGTTAGCCTGAAAATTTCACAAAATGATAAAGTAGCCATTAAAACACAAAATAAAATTCCTGGCCTTGCTGGATATTAATAATCAAATATTAGTGAATCACTGCTAGCTTTTTCTCTTAAAAAAATTGTTATAATTTATCGCGGCATGCTTGTGGTCTGCAGCCAAGGTAACTATTAAGTAATGATGTCCTGTCATCTCTACAATAATAAGTTTAATAATTTTTAATTTATGCTAGCAGACTTTTGTTCTATTATTTTTATTGTGTTTTAAATTACATTTTATTGTGTCGCCATAAAAATTAATCAAGAAGCATGGAGTCGGCCGCGAGAAACATCTGAATCTAAATGTGGCGAGTTCCATTGTGTTAAAAACGCTTTTTCGTAATTAAGTCATCCAAATTCGGACCAACCATTTTGAAGGAACAGTAAATATATCTACTTTTGCTGCGATCGTTAATATTTAAATTTCCCACTTTCTTTTTCCACGATATAATTTAAAACGTTCAATTCAAAATGGAAAAATAAGAAAGGCAAAGAAAGAATGGCATTATATTGTATTTTCAAGTTATAACTTGATTTTTGAAAAAAGGAAGTTTCTAAAACAAATCTGAACACTGCTCAGTTATTATTTGATCATAGAGACTTAAGACAGTCATTTGTTTCCTCAAGCTGGTGTCGGTTGGCATGATTGAAATTTGACAAGGCATGTCTCAACTGTCAAGTGAGCAAATCTAAATACTTATGATTATTTGGCTAAAATAATGCTCTAACAAAGAACAACATGTTTGAACACTATTAAATGCTAAACAAACCGTGCTAAATTTAAGTATTTGGTCATAGCAACTATAAGCAATGTTTACCTCTGCAATTTTTTTAAAAATTACTTTACTGTTGTATCGTTTGATGATGAAATTTGTCTAGTTAACATCTTGAATATTTTTCATTTTTCACTTTTTATATATGGGGTGACTCGCATAAAACGATATGCCAAGCGGAAAACGCTTTACTCTGCCACAAGAAAAATTATTTTGACATTTTTGAGGTTACAGCTTTTCTCATGTGAATCAACTTTGCGTTTCAAATGATCACCTTTTCTTGATGGACATCTGAAAACGTTCTACACATATAACGGGTGGTTTTTAAAATTTGGAGTCGAAGTTGGCGGTGGGGTATTTATTATGAAAGCACCATAATTTTTGAAACGTCTGCTACATATGTACTATCAATTTTTTTGAGTTTTAAAAGCCTTAAAGTCGGNNCGCTTGTTACAATAGATTTAGTTGCGTTCACGTGTTGCATTGTCATACATAAATGTTAAATTAACAAATGCCATTTCGATTTACACATTCACGGCCAACTTCGATTCCAAATTTGAAAAAACACCCGTTATATTAATTTATTCCGCGACTGTGCTTTATTTAACTTTTGTTTAAATGTTAAAGTTGATGCAAAAGAACATTTTTCGATTAAAAGTCCTTTCTGAACGAGCTACAAATATTAAATTTTCACGAAAGGTTACATGTAACTTAGTAATAAAGCATTTAATTGGGAAAAATTTCAATTCACTTTGTTCATGTGAACAAAATACCAGTTTTCGAAAAAACCTCATTTATGACTAGGTTCTAAAAAGAAAAAAAAGCAGAAACAGGGAGAATGTCTTTTTCGAACGTCCAGAGCAAGAAGCAATAAAATCTCATTGAAATTAAAAAAAAAATGGAAATATAGCATAACTTTTAAAAGAAGATAGGTACAATATTTACAAAAATATTACGAAAAAAATGACTACTTGCAAAAAAAAGCAACAGCGAGAAGAACGAATGGGTACGACATAACAGGAGAAACGGCAAGAACGAATATAACCAAAAACTTGAGATAACTGAAGGAAAAAGATCACCAACAAGGAAGAAACTAACATATAGACTGTATAAATGTAGATGTAAAGAATTAAAAAAAAAAAAAAAAACAAGAACGATCTGGAAAAGATTGTAGAGGTAGTAAAGAAAAATAAAAAAGGAAAAGTTTAATTTATTTTAATTAATTCAACTAATAATCACTGTAATGACGCATGTAGGTGTCATTTCCATAAAACCCTGAATTTTTACAAGTTTAAACCGCTAATAATGATCTGACAATTCGAAACGTCGCCCTTCTTCCGATCAGCCGACAGAAACGAATGTGCATCCGCAGACTCAACCTTGCAGAAGACGAATGTCACCGAAACGCGGAGCCAAGAACATCATGCGCCCGCGAATGTTATTTTTGCGAAAGAATTAAAAATCACCGTGCGAAAAGCGTGAAAATGTCGAAACTATTTTAGCTCTCAACGCTCATTAATTACGAGCGCTGGATCTTTTCATTTCGATTTTTCTATTCTGACACTTTTTTTGAAGTACTATTTCAATTCGACTTTCGTGAGCCGGTACAAAACGCTCCCCGAATAAACTTCTTTATCCGCGAATTGGCACACGAACGCGATAAATTTTTTATCGTGTCCAAGATGACACCATTGATTAACTGGAATCGATGTTGTTTTGATACAAAATTTGAAAAACACGCCATAAATAATAACCGGTTCAATCGAAACACAAGACATTGTTTTGTCTCGGCAGGCCATGGTGAAATGCAGATAACACAGACAAAACACAATTCCAACTGAAAACGACGTCCTGTTTGCATCATTTAACCTTATTGCCGTCACTGAACGGCCACCTGTTGATTTTTCAAAAAATTTGGCATTTACAACAAGGTTAGTTTGAAATAAATGTGACTTTTAATGATAAAATTTAGGAATTTGACATTGAGGTTATGTAGACATTAAAATACCGAAATACGGCACTGCCTACTTAGTCATTCCAAAATATATACGTCTAACTTGCTTTTACACAATTTTAGCTTATTTTGAATTTTTCAATAAACAAATGTCTGTTCTATCGATTTATTACCATAATGGTAAAAAAATGTAACTGATAACGCTAAATTTCGTCCGACTGTCTATTTTAAGAGCATATTTTGATAACCAAATTTTGTTATGTATTAAAAGGAAATAATTGCTGGAGTACCAAGATAAAAAATAAAACAAATAATTTTTTTTACTCTTATCTATAAATACTTGTTTAATCAAATGCGATGAGAAAATTAAGTGGGAATTAGATAAGCGAACGCTATCTTTATGACATTTATTATATCTGAAACAATAATGACAAGAATAATTGACAATTAGTGTCGATCAACCTACTATTCAATCAAAAATAAGCGAAGTTATAAACTCAGCTTATTTGGTCGCGTGGATAAAACTAGATCACCCGGTATATAAATAAAAAATATTTCGGGGAATCACCCACACTTTTGGATAATTGTAAGCTGCAATAAGAATAGAAAAGGCATGAAGTAATATATTTTATTTAAAAAAAAGAATGAGACATACACTCTGGGCCTACATACTTGCAAAATTGTAACAATAACTATTAATAAAAACTGTGCTGCGATTATTATTAACCGACTGGGCTCAAATTTGGAAACGTTTTGTTCTGGTCTATTTTCACGCGGTTGACGTTGCATTATCTGTTACGACATTTGATTGTGCAAAATGCACACCGCAAATGGGATTTTCCACATTAATCCAACAAGGAAGTGCGATGCAATCCTTCTCGGAGGGAATGTTAACTCGTTTGTATTCCACAGTCGTGCTCAAAAAGGTTAATTACTTAATTAAGGGACAATTAAGCGAAATTACAAACACAAAAAATAAACGCCTAAACGAGACTGTAATTAAAAATATCCACAGGTGGTGTGGAAAAATCAAATAATAGTGAACGATAGTGCATTACGTAATAATAAAATCTTTTCACATATTTTTTCAAATTACCAAATTGATATTATTGAAAAAAATTCGCAATTAAAATTCAACAGTTTACAATATCTTTCACAGCACGCCAATGAAGTTGGAATTATGAATATTTCATGAAAACTTTGGGAAAACCCGTCCTCATGTTTCAACTTGTTTGGTGAATTTCCTTTGGAGCGAAAGTAAATAAAGCTTTTATTTCAATAAAAAATTTCAAAAATCGTAAATTAAAAGTTCTGTTATGACCGTGGCCGCAAACCGCCGTTTAAAATATCATTTTGCAAGCTTCAATTCTGAACATCGACAATTTGGCAACGTGGTGAATTGTTGATGAGATTGAAATGTCAAGGAGTTGTCAAAGCGACATCCACTTAACCTCAAACCACAATCTTCTGTCATTCCAGCGTTTTCAACACGTTGCCAAACTGTGGACCATCTTTGCAACATAGTTAACTAAATGCAGTATCAA
>QDEB01042049.1:0-12246 GCA_004193795.1 Asbolus verrucosus | reverse complement strand
AACAGTTTTTGAGATTTTTATATTACAGACAACATTTAATTCAATTATCCCTCATTGCTACATCTCCATTTTTTCTTTCCTACTATATATTTGCTACTTTTCAAAATATTTATGTTTCATTATGAAGAAACTGTTTTCTCTGTGTAACGACTGCATCTATATTCATATATATTATCATATATATTACTCATGGCATTTATCAAGTTATTTTCACCTAGATTTCCATTTTAATTACATTTACGCTTTCCTCAGTACTTTCTGATTTTTCATTTCTGCGTAAATCGTTCAGTATTGTCCTTATTTTGCACAGTATTTTGTTTTAATCAAGTTTTGTAAAGTGAATGTAACACAGATTTTTTTGCCTTAACCCTATTTCTTATTAAATCAGAATTCTCCATTAATTAAATTACGCCATTTTACATGATCTACTTTATTAATTAATAATTAATGAAAAAGTGACCTAATTTTTTGATAAGACAGGTGATCTTTTCTAGTATTGATCATGTGAAAATAAACTCATCGACATTTATGAAACTAACTTAAATCTCTTTTTAAGTGCAATTAGGCCAAATAATACGTGATTTTTTAAACTTAAAATTACGATTATAAGAAAAACACGTTATTTTTATTTATCAAATTAATCATTAATTGACAACATATACTAAACAATATATTTGCAATTTAAAGCTAAAATTGCCTAACATTTCTATCAACTCGATCAAACTTTATAAGAAAGAAATTTCCTCAGCTATGATAAGCTTGAAAATCTGTCGTAGTCATTCAGGGTCTCTCTATCAGCAATAAATCATCCAATGGTCAGCAGTTATAAAAATCTTTAAAACAAATTTATCAAAAGTTGATGTAATGCAATACAGCCCGATATTATCTCATTTATTACTAAACAAAGCAAATTCAATGGTCATGAATTTCCAGGGTTTAATTCTTTACTTGTTTTATGTCCATTTTTTTGGAGAATACCTGAATAAGTTTTTAATATCCTTTATCAGCAGTCCTTTGATTTCCAGTAAGTTTAAAAGTTTCTTTGTTAACCATGCATATATGTTATTAACCGCAATGATTTTGAATTACTCACTAATAATCAGTAACAGTTTTCTTTTGATGTATACTCAGTTTATTATGACGGTGATAATGTAATAATATAGAATTCAATTGTGTATATTTTCGGATGAATAGATCAATATGTTTTTATTTAAACGTGATTCTTTTATACTTAATGCGATTCCCTATGAATGCCCTTTGGAATCACATTCTGTTTCTTTCTTTGAAAAGTGATATTTACAGTAAAAAAAGAACGTAATAATGTGATTATTAAAAATTATCTCAATACTACAACAAAANNTTGAAAAGGTTACGTTGAGGGTGATAATAGTTAATAGATGGAGAAATTTTCTAGTTAAAATAATTGTGAACATGTACCGAAATAGATTTGTGGTGCTTTCAAATCGCCAATTTAAATCGATTTGATTGTCCTTTCAGCATTATGTTACACATTTAAGGGTTGACGAGATAAATAAATGCCAGCGTGGACTTCGTTTCCGTTAAAATATACCATTTTTACATTTTAAAAGTCCATTTTGAACCTTTTGAACTTTATGTTTTCTAAATTACTTATTTAAACTGAAATTATAGAATCCCAAGGCGGGGAGTTTAAAACATTTTTGCCTCAGTCTAAAATTTTTACACATCACGTCCGCACAACCTCAAACTTCCAGAGAAATCGATTATTATGATGAGGTAACGAAAGAATTTGATAATTAAATTTAAATGATGGCGAAACGCTTATTAGATGTTTTGTTACATTTATTTTATAAACCGCATTTTTGTCTAATGTACCTTCGGTGTCCTGTACAATTTTCCATGGTTTTGAAGGGTCCTTAAATATCAAATTTGAACAAAAACGATTTAAATAAATTAAATACGTAAACTAAGTTATAAACATTTAGACAAGTAGATTTTATTAAATAATCAAATGCAATTAACATAAAATAAGCAAACAGAATATATTAAAAATGTATGTTATTTAAAAATGATTGAAAGTTGTTCTTACAACTAAAATTGTCTGACTGCTGCTTTATGTGGTAGAAATTATTAAAAAAAATATTTTAAAAGAAAAATCGTCTGTATATTTTTTTAAAAGCATGTTTAATATTAATTACAAATTATAATCAATAATTCCCGAGAATGTTAAGTTTTAAAAATTACGCTTAATTTAATCTATGAATATAAATCTCTCACGATCATTACAATATCCTTTTCATGTGGTATATATGCTTAAAGTTATTAATGTAAAAGCTTGTTGCAGAATGAGGTCATATCTGTATCCTCAACAGAACAAGTTAATTCTTAAATACCTCAGGATTGATATCGCAATTTTTATTTAATAACATGGGCAGACATGTTTTTGACGTCCATAAATAATATAAAATAACTTGCGGTAACGTAATTCTAGTCAGATTTTCAATTTTTCCAGAAAAATCACTGAACCAAATTTCACTTTGGGAGGTAAGTATATTTCGTTGTTAATTAAAACTTTAAACCAATAAACAGTGCGTATGCTAACACCAAATTTCCATATTGTAGAGTTGTAGTTACCTCTATCTGCTTACATCCCAGGGTCTGATTGAAATTCGTGGTGTTGCTTTATAACACCCAAGGGAGACGTTTCAACCATCTGAATAATTGGCACGTAACATTTTCGGAATTAATTTAGCGGTTATTAAAAAAACAAAATCATAAAAATTAAACAACTGTCCACGACTTATTGTTTGTATGCGAATTCAATTTGAGCGACAATAGATGTTCTATATCGAACGAATCCGCAATGCGACGGGTCAAGGGCAGGTCTAGAATAACATGGGGAAATTACCCTCGCTTGAACATCAACGGAACTTGTGGAACATTCCGCTTCATACGCTTTGTGGACACATTGACGCTTTCCTTCAAAGCCCTGAAATGAAGCCTGAATGATTAATGTCGTGATTTTGGAGATTCATAAAATGGTAAAAAACATATCTATATCGAATAGGAAGCAGACTTCAGTTAACTATCATCCAAAAATTTTAAAAATACGAACAATTTTACTTAAAAAACAAAACGCATTTAGAGATCTTGTTTAGTGGAAATTCTGATAAAATCGCCGTACTGGAAAAAGCTATCTCTGGTTATTTACATTTACTTTTCGTTCGATCAAGCTTAACTCCACATTGTTTTTACAGTTCTGGTTTTACGTCTTCTTTATACGCACCATAAGAACGATACGAGGTTAGGTTTAAAAAATTACAGGGACCTTCATTCTTTAGAAACAAGACAGAAATATACCCATCTCTCTATGGGTACAAAGAAATTATTCATTTGCACAATCATTTTATACAGAAAAAAGTCCCAGCTTACTCTTAGAAGGTCTCCTTCAACGCAATAAACATGAAAGGAATAGTCATGTATACGTAATAAGAAAACCAAGTCTGGCGATGATTCCTACTCTAACAAAATTAATCATTTTTTAAATATAAAGAAACGATATTTCTCTAGAGCTTTGTAAAGTACTAATAATGTATTCAAAATGAATGCTATATTTTTTACGACAAAAAAAAAGCTTCATGAATTACATCACGTTTAATGGGTGCTAAAAGCAACACTTTAAAGTAGGTAACTGAATTACAATTAAAATGGACATAATGAACTTGAAACATACAAATTTAATTTGATATGGAAAACTTTATTACCACACATAATTTAATTCTTTCTACATAGATAGAACTACTTACTTGAATCAATGTTCTATTTTATCAAATCGATAAACATATCAAATTCAGTGTTCCAGATTTTAACTAGTTGAAGTAAAATACTATAAATTTACCCATATTCGAAAAATGGAAATCAAGGTGACACAAAACTTCTTTTTTTAAACTTCACATTTCTTGGGAACTATCAAAAGCGGTGGATTTTTTAAATACTGACTGACAAAACAATATGTTTGTAAATGTGTCTATGGAACAGAATACTTCGTAAAAAGATTAACATGGATTGTGATTTGAAGAAATTACAACATCACAGTCGCTGAGAAAAAACTACTTAAATAAGTTTATTTAATTTATTGATAAAAAATTGTAATTCGAATGGATTACCCAATAATCAACCCTGTAAAGATGGTTAATTATTACTGAAAGTTATCTTCCAATAAAATAAACTTTATACATTGTCAAAACATAACACTGAACTATGCTTGCGACGCTCTCTCTTATAATCAAAAAAAAGTTCTTACGCTACAGATCAGAAAAGAAATTAAAATTTTTAGAATATCTATCCGAATTATATCTTTGATATCTCTGGATGTTTTACGATGTCTTAAAATTGCCTATTTGTCTCAGGAAAAACAATTTTCATTATTCATTACACAATTTGTTAATAATTAATCAAACAAATTTCTGTTACTTTGTAGGCGATATTAAACTACAAAAAGATTATTTTAATATACAACCTCCTTTACAATAATATCTGTTATTTTTAAGCGTTCTAAATATCATATATTTGAAGGAATAAATTTGCCGGAGAACGAGTAAATGATATCCTTCTAAATTCTACACCTCTTCGGTAAGTCCACTTACCCGATTAGCTCTCAACTCTAACTAAATTTAAATAACCATAGCAACTATTCGACAGCAATAATTTTTGTTAGAAATACAGGACAGATGTAAATAGCCTTACAGTAATACAATTTAGATTTGATAACATCGAAACTCATTTACTTTTGCAGTTTTTAAGGGGTTTATTCAAGTTCGATTTCGACTCACTCTGAGATTTAAATGAGTGAAAGTTACTAAAACATATGGTAGCATTTTCCATTACAACAACTACCAGACCATTTTAGATTGTCTACGAAAAGAAAACACTTCCCCTATGACGAAGTCAACGTCGTTAGGTCTTCATTACATGTGACTGACCGAAAATTTGCCAAGTCTGAATTCATCAGTAAATAATATAAATTTTCTTATTCAGGTGTCCTTGCTGAAATCGTTATTACCTCGTCTGAAAAAAGTACATATCCTAATAAACTTCAAATGAACTCATTAAAAAACTTCAAGTTGATGTGAATAGGATTACTGCATTCCAGTTTCAGAGATGGCTGCCGAGAGCTCGATTGGATTCTTCATGTCATAATTTAATATCCATCGTAAAATAATACTACAACAATTAAGGTAGTTGAAATTATACGTAAGCAAGGATTGTAAATACGACTGAAATATGCGACCTTTTTTATTCCTACGACTGCGAATCCATTAACGGAAAACCGACAGTACGGCACATTAACGAAGATATAAACAATTTATGGCCTCGCTGAATGTTGACACATTTCAAACAGATCGAGAATAATGTGCACTCTTTTTTCTGATGATTATACAACGCTGATGGAGGAAAATTGTTAATACCCACAGAATTTTTCCAATGAAATTAAAATTGTCACATTTTTTGTTAAAAAAAAAAGATAGCAATTCACTGAACACTAAAAATTATTAAATACGTTCTATATAACAAAAAATAAGGGAAAATACACCCATTTCTAATTTTTTATTATCAAAGTAAAAATAAATTTTCCTAATATTGTCAAACTGCATGATTAACAGTTTATCTGCTTAAATTATTAATACACATCCTCACATACATGAAGTTGATATCGTACATTTTCAATAAATAAATACATAAATAGAACTTATAAAAATAGATCATTTCAAACGAAACAGCTTACAATCATTCCTTTACAAAAGATAGCTCAAAAAATATTAAAATGACCATTTTTTAAATTCATTGCATCAAATTGGAAAAATCTAATTACTTATAATCTGTTTGAAAATTACAGAAATCGTTGTTAAAATTAAAATCTATACAATACAACCAAATATTTTTAACATGACCATTACCATTACGTACCTCTTTTCAATTTTTGAAATAACCACCACTCATTTTCTTTTTAATACTCGCAGTTGCAGTGACACGGAGTAAGAATATATGGTCTATTTTCGGAAACTGAGCAGAAATTGATAATACATATTCAACTTTAAACTGAATCTGATAGAATTTACTGCTTAAACTTATAAAATTAAAAATCAATCAGATATAACCAGTGATGATTAAACACTTTTACTAGATTACAAAATGTCAAATCCTTCCAAGTTGACGTATTTTGCTATTCTGAGTTATGTCCTGTTGAATAATAAAAATAAAGCAATGAAACAATGATTTAATCTGTCTTAACGTAAATTAACATGTACTGTCCACTTTACAACGTTAAAAAATTATTTTTTTTTAATTATACAAGGTGGTTGACGATAGACAGTACGATTACGGCGAGCGAAATCACCGACATTTACTTCTGGATTTTCAAAATTCGTTTTTAAAGTAAAAAGGATGTCTTAATAAAGAAAAGTTATTTTTTTTTGTACAATCACTCAGAATAATTGACCATGACTCTTTTTCTACTGCACAGTTGAACAAAATCATTACAATACATATAATATGTAGTTAATTATGATTAAAAAATATTTTTTACTATTTTTCAACCATGTTACCATCAATTCTTTCTACAAAAATCAATGGACTCTTTCAATAATTGAAATTAATTATTACTAGGATTCTGAAACAACGCCAACGGAAATAAAGGGGAAACTTTATTCAGATCTTTAGTAACTTCTTTTGGTAAAATTAAAATCTTGACAAGAAACGAAACCTGTTCAAACACTAAGTAAACTGATAAAATGATATGATTTTTCTTTATACCATGCTTCATACTTTATGCAATTAGAATTGCCCCCAAACTGCGTCATATAAGAACTTAAGAAACTAAATAGATTCCATTGCATATCTAAGTGAGATGGAAAATTTTCATTAATAACCAATCGCTTGTATCTTGACGTGTATATTACATCCACATGATACAACATCTGTGATTCATAAAAAATTTAAAGTTCTATTACTGCTATTTTCTTTGTGACAAAATTGGATGGTTCATATTGTCATGGGAATAATTTTCTTCCATTTCTCTATTTCTCTCGAAAGCTTATTTTCACACCAACATTCTAAGACCGTCACTATAATAACAGCAACAGCCATGTTGTTTAGACTAAATTGGAAATATTTTAATTTGTTTTACATTTCATTTAAAAAAAGATTTAAAGTGAAAAAAGACTGTGTCACATGACTGTCAGGTGTATAGTAAAACATCGAACCAATCTCTGGACAATTCGATTGTCGTCTTTCCCTTCTCAAACAAATTACATTATGAATGGATACGATTTAAGATTTAAGAGATACAAATCCGGTTAAATTACAACAAAGAATTTGTAAAAAACATCAATGCATTAATAGTTCTTAAAATATGAGAGAACAATCGAAATCAGTCTCTTTTACGGATGCTTGAAACGTGTGGTTTTTTTCACCTAGAGCAGATAGGACTATATTTAATTTTTGTATAGTCCAAAATTTGCCTCTTTTTGAAATTATAATTGAAGGGTTTTTAAAGGAGGAATCCATTTCTTTTTAACAAGTGTTAAACAAATCAATTGTTTTACAGTACTTAACAAAGTGATAATTTGTGATAACTTGTATTTTGTGATAAATATCAACATAATACGGTATTTATACATTACATAACGGTATATTGAAGTATCACTTCTGCAGTCAAAATTTGTAAAATCACTTTAGTGTCCATGAATTAATCATCACATGAAGTAACTTTTGAATCGTTGTCGCACTCATAATAAATTTATAAGTGGACGATGATCTGATATTAATTGTTAACTTATGCGTAAAAAAAATCCTCAAAATAGATAAAGATAATAAAAAGACTTTCAGCGATCGATACCCTTAATTCAAATAATGCAGTATTAAAGAAATTCTAGAACTACATGAATCATGAATCGCTAAGGATAAAGATAAACGTGGCATTATGAAATTCGGAATTCAGACTCGAAAATACTGGTAATAATGCTAATACCACATACACAATTAATTATGTGCCATAAACGCTAATAAAAAAATATAATCATTTCTTGGAAAATCCCGTAACTTTTCTCTTAAACGTAACCATAAAACCACTTTAATTATATAATTTAATAATTTTAGTTAATTATATCGGGGCGGGTGCAGATTGAAAGATGATTAAGAAAATGGACCAAACATGGCCCTCATCCCGTTAACTTTAATAATTAACCATTGTTTACAAAATGAAAATTTATCTTTCAAGGTCTTGGGTGAACAATGTTTAATCTTATTACAATCACTGTGAAGAAAGTTAATTAACAAACATTTGTTTACAGAAATTTGATTTCAAGCTTCATTTTAAAGTAAACACAGTGAGCACGTTGTTTTAAATGAAATATTTTATGTAAATATTCATATTAAAAGACGTAATTTAATTCGACTATAAATTCCCATCAGAGTATAATTTTTTAAATGAATGATGTTGCAAAATACATAAAATATGTACTACGAAAAGCTGTTTCAACATGTGTCTTTGATGAAAATTTTTCAGATAATTTCACGGATCTAAATTGAAAAAAATTGTAATAAAAATCAATTTGGTGGAGGCGCCAGGCGAGAGGAGATCGTTGAAATGGTGCACGAACATATTACTTGCTTACAAATAAAAAGCTGGCATAACCGAAATTTCATCAAATTTGTGAACTTTTTACGCACTATCTTTACTCAAAAAAATAAACACATGAATTCTCGTAGGAAGCATGATAGTTATCAATGAAACAATTCCGAGGACCATAAGGCCTGAGTAAAAAATGCAGACATCTTTTACTATTGTCCAACTGATGTAATTTTGTTAAAAGCATTCTGTTACCTGGCGGGTCGTTGAAACAAATTACCCAAGGGACGCCCATATCTCAATATGTGCGGAAAATTATTTTGGTGCACGCTAGAGATGTTAAAAAAATAAATGCACGCCAAAATGAACATTTAAATTTTTTCGTTTATAAAACATTGCATTGTGTAACATGGGCACGTCGGTAGAATAAATTATTGCGACAATTATTGCGTTATAAATAAAGAAAAATCGATAAATATGCTTGGTTAATGAAAAATGGCTTATGCGCAGAATTTCATCAAATCCTTGTCTTGCAAAAACCATATTTCAAATGGTATTAGTACTCTCTCCCATCGTTGTATACAAAGATATAAATTACTATTTCCCTCGTATAACGAGAGATAAATCTCTAGGTATCGGCACTTAAAAACTTAATCAAATTTAGATTCGAGCTCCCCACTCATCCTTTCATAACAATTTCCGTTTGAATCTTGGAATCTACGGAGGCTAATTATGATTGCAACCAATTTGATATTATTCTGCCAACTAACTATGCATGATATCATTCAACGGGGATCGTTCTTGGCAAAGCTTTGTTTTATTGTCATTAAAATTAATTACGTTTTGTTATAAAATTGCCAAGAATAAGTATGTATCTACTTAACAGCACATTCTCTTAGGTCTCTTGTGTATTTTAGACCAAATGAAAGGCTTTTATATCAATCAAAAAGTGTGATGAGATAAGCTTGTTCTTCTAACTAGTTATATCTTTTGTGTGGTGTCCATGGCAACATTACGTGTCCACACGAGATGTAAACCTTGTACTACGCCAATAATTCATAAAACGTATCTAATTTCACCCTACGCTGATGGGAATTCAATTATGAACTGAATTAAGTTTCTATATAGTAATATTCTTCGCAGCTTTAATTATTTCTTGGCAGAAAAAAGAGTTCAGAAATTACTTCCATCAGCTGACAAAAATGCCACCTTGTCACTTTCTTAACAGTTTCCAAACTCTTTAAAGTATCGAAGTATTTAATTATCTTCCATTCATTCGGCTCGGTGAGATGAGTTCTTCACTATTCGTTCGATGAGGTTTTTTAATTCATTAATATGTCTCAGGAGGAAAGATATGATGCGAAACGCGTTTTTACTGAGAGCAATAAAACTTACTTATTAGGATATTAGTAAGTGATCAGCACACACGTGTCACTTCAACATCAAACTAAATTTAGCACTATACAACTACAACAATTTATGAACGGTAGTTTCAGATATCGCCAAAAGATTTAAGTATTCAGAAATATGCTCACTGAGACTGAATTATAAAATATTCAATTACAATAGTTAAAATATTGTCGGTAACTTTTGTCAAGAAGCATACGAGTGTCCTTGCTTGGTTTTAAATTGCTCGAGGGCGAAGTACGACAAGCAACCACAGTAAATTAATGTTTTTACAAAAAATTCTGGCATTATTTGATTACGAGTCTTATTTAAAAATTATTTAAATTTTGTATATTTAATTTTTGTGAAGATTTCATCAAGTGTAAAATCGATGCTTCGATAAGCTATATTTCGATAATGTTGATGTTAAAATTTATTATTTACATGCAATAGTGACATAATTTAAAGATCTTAATATATTTTTATACCCTTCTAAGCCTTTTTTAGATGTTTTTGTAACAAATTACCCACAATTCTTATATACACCGTATCTTACAGCTTTCCTTTTTTTTTAATTTCTGATTTCAGGTTTATATACTGGTTGTAAATTGCTTCAAATTTTCTATATGAAAATATCATTGAAATTTTTATTAACGAAACATAAATTTATTTTTTAGTTAGTCGAAATTTGAAACTTTATTTTGACATTTTTGATAAATTAGTTGTGGATCTAGATAGGATCTGGATATAGGTAACAAGAACTAACTGAACAAAATGTATGGAAGTGCAAAATTTCACTGATATGCTCCATTTTTAATATGTTCGCGTTGACTGGACAAAAACTATCGATAAATTTATAAAGTCTGACATGTATGAGTTGAATACTCAGTGTAAATTTCTGAAATTAAGGGGGATCAAGAGAATTTTGAGTACGCCACCAAGTAGTCTTAAAACTACTTATTTGATGTTATACACAATTTTTGAATGCCTAAAATAAGTATATGTATATTTCTTTCGAATTAATTTTCATTAATAAAGTCTTTATTGATTTCCCTTCATCTCAGCTTACCAGATTATTTCCCGCGTTTGTAAATGCGTATAATTTATTGCCTTCTTCAAATCTGTCATCAGTATGACATTATTACAGTGATATAATTATGGAATCACTGAATCTAATTTGTTTTGTTAACATTTCTATTCTCTCTCCGTTTTTGAAGTTATTTTTAACATTAAATAGATTCTTCTAATGTTCAAATAATACAAATTTATTTTTTTAAGAATGTACATTTTAAAATATTACAGATTATAGTAACAACAAGATTAGATTAACGAAGAGTAATAGTCCTAACGTTATTTAAATGGGATAGTAATATTTCGAGGATTATAAAAATTTTTAGAAGTTTCCACATAATACATTTCGTCCAATAGAAAATTAATTGGTAATTGGTACATGTTTCGGGAACATGTTCAGCCTTGTTTAATGAGATCACATCATATAAAAAAAATGTAAAAAAAAGAAAAATCTGAAGGGTTTAAAAAGTTGAAAGCCTGAAGGGAAGTGTTAATCAAGTCACATTAGGAAAACCTTGAAGTTTACATAAAATAAAAGAACGGCACAAAAGACACATTTTAAAAATGAAAATTTGAAACTTTTAGCAATTAGCAACAGTTGCTAAAATCGCAACACGTAATTTCAATGTAAACTTCAAGGTTTTCCTAATGTAGCTAGATTAACACCGCCCTTCAGGCTTTCAACTTATAACTTTTTCAACCCTTCAGAATTTTCTTGGTTAAAAAAAATGTTTATATAATGTGACCTCATTAAACAAGGCTGAAGATGGGAACAGTCATTCTAGAAACATATATCAATTTATTTTCTATTATATGAAATACATTAGGGAGACATTTTCAAAAATTTTTATAATCCTTGGAACATGATTTGGATTAAATTTAATTATATTACGATTTAAACAAGAACAAACTTAAATATTATTAAATCCTTATACATTATGCGAACCTAACATTAAATAATTTTCAGTGCTTATATTTTTAACATCTATAAGGTTCGTAATATTTATTTATAAATTTTTTTTTCCGGCTCTCGCTTAAATATTTCAAAAGCTGCAATAGAAAAACGTTTACTGATATTCCTCAGGCACCCTTTCGACCAGATAGTTTTCACAAATAAGGCCATTGGTTATTACTTTCTACTCTTTTTTCAAAATATGTACGTAAATTTCATTATTGATCTA
>QDEB01042021.1:0-10380 GCA_004193795.1 Asbolus verrucosus | reverse complement strand
TTCGATGTTTGTGACAAACGGACAAAATTTCATCGTGTTATCTTAATTAATAATGAAGGGGGGCTGTGCGCCCCCCACAACCCTTTGAGCTATATTGCCCATTAACGAACTTAGATCCACGAATTTGACAAAGAATCCGTACACAAAATTTGATCTCTATAGGTCAAAGCGTTCTCAAGTTATCGACCTGACATGAACGTGTCCCGAACGGGCACGAGCGAGCGAGGGTCATGGACAAGATCAATAGCGCTCCTCGCTAATGCTCGTGCGCTAAAAAACGACATGATCAGTTTGCCAAAATTATTTATTAACAACTGGCTTTAAAATATAATTTAATACAAGATCATAAACCGTACCATCAATACACACCTAACAGATTTTTGGAAAACGGTAACTATAAACTTTATACGGACAGAACTGTTTTAACCGATACACACATCGTCGCCAACAGNNTAGATATTGCTGTGCTAAATTCACATAACCTCTTACAGACCTACAACACAAGAATTGACAAATATTTACAACTTTCTGTTGCAATTATGAAATCTTGAAAAACTTTCAATTTTACCATTGGTTATTTCAACTACGGGTATAGTAACCAAATCCCGAATCCGTAATATAAACACATTAAATCTAAAAGAAAATTTAATTGTTGAAATTCAAAAGTCGGTATTATTATGCTCATGTCATATACTCAGAAAATTTCTTAACATAGATCACACATTGAACACTAATGCTGAACTATATCAAAATGATAATTCAATGCGACAAAATGGTGTAATTACGTTGAATTAAAATTATCATCACTTGATAGCAATATCCGTGTGATGTGTGAATATCCGGCCTGATGGCCGCGCCGGGTGGTGGCGGGCTTGTGAGGTAAATAAATGAAATTTAGGAAAGTATTTTCAAAAAACACACTTTATCTTTACGAATAAGTCAATAATAGACTATTGAAAACAAAAACACAAGATAGAGAATCATGAATTGTAAGAGAATTTTCTGTTTTACGGTGTAAGAATTTATCTAGAGTAAGTTTTTATTTTTATGAAATCTTAATATCATCTCAACAATTGGAATAATGTAAAGTCCTAAGTTATTCGTTATATTTACTAATTTCACGGCTCCAATAAAATAATTTCCAAATTACACTACTCATTTCAGCTAATATAATTTTAACTTTATGCATAATGTACTTGATAATTCTCGCACTTCCAAAATAAGTTTCTAACGGCTACTGTCCAATATTTTAGCAATATCAAGTTTTAAATTATACTTAATCGAAGACTTACGTGTTTGAAATTGAGTTACTTTTAGTTTTAAACCGTTTTGTGTAGGCTTATTATATATTTTTTCTTTTCAATACTGAATTCTTCCATAGCTAAAGATAAAATGATCTAAATGAAAGTAAAACATATTGTTGGTTTTTTCATGGCAGTGTATAAAAAAATATATTTCTAAGAGAAAAATGTTATTTTCAAGTAACAAGAAAATATATACAGCAGTAAGTAATAAAAAGCTTCTTCCATTTTTGGTTAATATTACATGGAATTTAAAAAAAAAATACATCTTGGCTATGATGTAAACAAATATCTCGTTAAATGTAATCGCAGTCTTTTATGCCACCCACTGATTTGTGTGATTTATTTTTAGTATTCCTAAATGTGGCAAATTGAGAGAAAAATGTAACATTTTCCCAACGTTAAATGTAATAAATGGGCGAATGTTAAATATCTGTTAATTACCTAGTTGTGTTTCTAATTTTATTTATAATATTGACAAAATAATATATATGTAGTATTGGTAGTCGTGGATTACGATTTGTGCAAACAGATATGACAACAAGCAAAAATCAAGTTCCTAAATCGTTTAGAAAAAAGAACAAATAAGGCGGTAAATGTAGAAATTAAGAATAAGGAAGTTTGTCTAAAACAAATAAAGGTGAAAACTTTTACATCAAGAAACTAATTGAAAAAACCGCAAAGGCATTACCATAATCCTAGAAAATTGAAGCGGATTTAGTGGATTAAACGAAGAGAATAAGATTGTATGCGAAACACTTTTTAAAATTATTATGTTTATGCCTTTATCTCAAGACTAATTAAAAAAAAAATGAAAATCAGCCTTTTTTAAATTCGATAAGCGGATATACATTAAACAGCTAATACTTCATATGTCAAATTTATAGCGGAACTACACTAAGTACTACATTAAGCTAAGGACGAATTATGTTAATATGAGCACCGTTCACTTTATTTGTAACTTAATCATCAACCAATCGATGGTTATGCTATTCATTACGATCCTATTTGTAAAATTCTTACCATTACAAAGTTTCCTTCACGTAATCACTAATCTTGAGAACGTGTCATTCGCTGTCAGATATCACAAACGCTCGACAAAAAAACTTCATTTGATTTTTTTCATTTAATCACATTGGAAGAAAGTTATAGTGTGTCGACGTTTGTTTTCTGGTTTTTCTTTATCTGAGCAGGTCAGAACATACCTCTGAGGAGTTCGCATTCGCCAGATGACACCGACGTCGACAACGCTTGCCGTCATTCAATAATGTCATCCCAAATTAATCTAAAATTTAAAGTAAAAGATGTGGAATGACGTGATTTCATTTTTTGGCACCAAAACAGAGAGGCGCGACAATTTCTTAAAATAAGATTTGATTATTGAAGAATTCTCAATTTTACAAACTATTGGTTTTATAATTCAAAAATCAACATCAGTTTTGTTATGTTGTATATAATATTATGGATTATACTGTATGTTCAAAAGGTTTAGTTTTGCATTTGCATATTTTCCGCTCTGCAGATAGAAGAGTTACCTTTGAAAACAAGTTTGTTGGTCCTCTGGTGTACTACGTCAGGTTGTCGTTTAACTTTGAGAACAAAGTGTCAGCAGACTGATGGTTAATGTAATTGTGCAGTGGTATTGGGAAGGTTAGGAATGTGGGAATATGTTTACTTGTATTAAGGGCATTTCAGATATGTAGATTATTTCGCTTCCTATGATGTGACAAAGTCGTGACATGGATTAATCACTTCAATTATGTCATTTATCAACTCAAATTAGTAACCATTATCTTAACCGTGTCGAGGACCTTATTAACTGTGGTGAACTCGCCGTCATAACACAAAACTCAAACAATAACAATACGAACAAATTGAGTGATTTTCTCTAAAATTCTTGAAACTTTAAGTAAGGACTAATATAGTGTTTTCATTTTATTACCAATCCAAGTGAAAAACTTTAAAAACCTTATAAATTTATACAAAAAATCAGATATTTTATAGGTAAAATTGGCGTCAAAATCAAAAATGTATCAGCTGGAACAGTTTGAATGCAACTTCATTTTCAACAAGATATAATAATACATTGACTGAGGATATTACGTCTCTTTAACGATTTAATACTTGAGGTTTTTTTCATTATTTTGGAATGTGAAAAAAAATTTAACAATTAGATTGATGAACTTTTCATAATATTATAATAATATTAAGAACAAAATTATACTATCATACCGAAAAATCACTTCACCATACCAAAACTGAATTTATTTTCATTTTTAAACATAATGTACATACAACATGACGTATAATACTGTTGTTAACTCTAAATATAATCTTTTCAAAGATATTCGATATTGATAAACGTGCAAATTTAGCCATTAATCACGGTCGACATGAACCTACTGAATGTAAAACTATCAACAATGAAATCGTAAAAAGTTTTAAAAAGCGATGCGTTTATAAATACTTATGAAGATAATAATCAAATAAAATTGATCATATTTAAATTAGAAGCCTGGAAGTCGAAGCATGTGGATGTTTAAACTCAGTGGATCTTTGATTTGTGTGGATCATTGAAAATGACTTAATTTATTTGATCTGGGTGCAGAATCTGCACCTAATATTAGCGCACTCGCATTATTTTGCACGTATTTTCATGTGAAATGGCAATTCGAATTATATAGACAAGTTTGTAACATACCTGTTACAAACTGGTTTACCAAGCCTGCTTTACCAAGCAGGGTCGTCACTATTTGGTTGTCTATATGTTAAAATGCAAGTTGCAGATTAGAAATCTGCACTAGGGTCGGAGCATTTAAAAAATCCGCTAGTCCCTAGTCCACTAGATGGCAGCATGTGGGCTTCANNCGATTTTGATTTTTTTTTTGTGTGCCTTCATTCGATGTTTGTGACAAACTAACAAAACTTCATCGTTTTATCTTAATTAATAATGAAGGGGGGCTGTGCGCCCCCCACAACCCTTTGAGCAAAATTACCCATTAACGAACTTACATCTACGAATTTGACAAAGAATCTGTACACAAAATTTGGACTCGATGGGTTAAAGCGTTCTCAAGTTATCGACGTAATGTCCAAGAGGATGAGTGAGCGAGCGAGTGAGCGAGGAACATGGACAAGATCAATAGCGTTCTTCGCTAATGCTCGTGTGCTAAAAGGGAACTAGTAAACCAGTTATTAAAAACTTTCGTAAATGCCAAAAGTTTGTTAATCTATAAGCTTTTATGCATAAAAGCTATACACTTGTAATGTTTCATCAGAAATGCGACAACATTGCCAAGAAAGACTTTAGAAATTCATGTTTTGAAACACATTAACCATTAGCATTACAAATTTCAGAAACTTGGTGATAAAATAAAACAAAATAATACAAAATGCAATATCACACAGTTTTAGCGGGTGGAGACTATGTAATTAAAATCATATGTATAAATTAAATACTCCACTGGCAGCTGCTAAAAGTATTGATTAATTTGGTAAATTTGTAAGCATTATAAAAAGTAGTAGAATTGGAATTTCAGAATTTCTTATAGCTTATGGAATATGTTCTAATTGTAAAATAGATTTATTTTCAATTAGATTCTTTTTTCATACTTCATTTGTAACTAATAGCTTCTTAAGAGATATACATGATGGAGGTGTTGCGGGGAAATAAATTTGACACTTTTTATACTCCCTTTTGTACATTTACCCATGTTGCCACCAGATTGGTTTTTTAACACGTTTTCCTTTTAGCGCACGAGCATTACCGAAAAGCGCTATTTTGATTTTGTCCATGTCGCTCGCTCGCTCGCTCGCTTCCCGTTCCGGTCAGGTCATGTCAGGTCGATAACTTTTTGACCTATCGAGTTCAAATTTTGTGTACGGATTTTTCGTCAAATTTGTAGATTTAAGTTCGTTAATGGGCAATATAGCCCAAAAGGGTTGTGGGGGGCGCACAGCAACACGATGAAATTTTGTCAGATTGTTACAAACATCGAATGGAGGCAAATAAAAGAAAGAAAATTAAAATCGGTTACTTAGCGCCTGAGTTATTAACTTTAAAAATTTTAAGAAGTGACTTGAGGCCCACATGCTGCCATGTAGTGGACTAGGGACTGGCGGATTTTTTAACTGCTCCAAGCCTAGTGCAGATTTCTAATCTGCTCCTTGCATTTTAACATTTAGGTAACCAAATATACACAACCCTGCTTTACGGTTATCGTACCCTTTTACTCCAGATTTATTTTCGGAACGGTACATCTTTTAATTCCTTAGACCTAGTTTGATCAAAATTGATATGCAAACTGATAACAGGAACGTCTACTTTTTTCACGTAAAAGTGGGTACAAAATAATGCGAGTGCGCTAATATTAGGTGCAGATTCTACACCCACATTAAAAATGCTCGTGCGGAAAAAATTGATATGACATTGGCTAACTCATTTCAAAAGATTCATCAAAAATCAGACATCCACACGCTGCGACTTCCAGGCTTTTTCTTTTATTATAATTATTATACACATTTTAGTTTTCTGAAAAATCTGTGCATCTATTTTTATTTTTAAAATGTCACTCAGTTACTTAGTCACGCACATTTATCATTTGTTGCTATTAATGCGTGAGTGGTGGGTTACAAAAACATGTAACTTTATAAATTATAAACTGCTTTAAAACTTTTCTTTTGTTGATGAATGATGAAAGGTAGAATTTATTTAATTTATTCGTTCGAAAGTTTCATTGAAGTCCAGTTTTTTAATGAAGGTCATCAGTATTATCTAATTAATGTTAAAAAATAAATGTTGGAACAAGTTAACTGTCAAAAATGTATTTCAGTGTGTGCCTCTATCGGGACTGGGCTTCAGGCGGGGTAGCTACAAGTGTCTCTGTAAGCGTGGTTTTTACTTCCCGGACACCAAAGCTGAAAGGCGCTACTATAATGGAACTGTAATCGAAGAGGAATATGAAAAGCTGATGTTGGTGAGGATTTTGCTGCTGATTCCGTGAAATAGTGGCTTTGTTTGTTTACCTGAAATATGACACTTAGAAATTTTAGCATTTAACCTGTCAAAACCTCTTATCGATACTTTGCGAAACTAACAGTGCTGATGTCTCATTTAATATTGGTCATTTTTTAAAATAGTCTATGTTTTTAGAGTAAAATTATTTTACTGAACATAAAGAAAACTAACAAAATATTAATCTGCAACTGTACAAATTTTGACAATTTATGAAAAAGGTTAATATTTGAGACGCTGAATTGCGTTACTATTGATTCGAATACGATAAAACTTTAATGAAGTTCAATAAATGAGAAGTTTTCAATGAGTTACCCTCTTCCATCAAATTTCATATTAATTCAGAAAGCATAATTAAGTTGTTTTGCTCCTGATTTCTATGGCAAGGCAAAATTAGCATTATTGATTCAAGCAGGTAGGTGTTTCCCTGATTTATTGCTAGCAAGCTTACAGTTTACAAATAATAAGCGTCGAAGAATAAAATATTCTTATTGAAAGAGTTTAAACTCAAAGTCTGTCCACTCTTTCAAATATATAAATTACGTCAAAGACATGTATTGTAAATGTTATATTCAGGGTTATTATCTTATTATAATTGCTTCTAACACCGTAGTTGGCTGTGATTTATTATATACATGTAGATTTGCAACCAATTTCTGGATGTGTGCTAAAGGTAAATTGGACATTTGACGTCTCGCACTAGTTTACATTGTTTATAATTTTTCAAAGCGTAAATTACCGTCTTCTGACTTAATAAAGGGAGCAAACAGCCTTTTTCAAGACCTTCCCGTGCAAGACATCATTGTGGCAAAAAGTAAACATTTTAGTTTCATCCAAACATAAACACTCTCTTGCTTTAGCAACAATGAAAATGGTTTATTGCATAGAACAGGATACATTTATTGTAATATCTTATAACTGAAATGAAACATTCAACAATGATGAGTGGAGTAATCCAGTTTCGGCCTTTAATAATGAATCACCTTATGAAATATCCCAATGTCAAATCCAAGAAACGTCTTTGGGGACCCATATTAGAGGTGCTATCAAGAAATTTGTTCTGACTGAAAGTTTAAATAAAGGAAAATCAACTGGAAGGCCCCCAGTATCTGAAGAAGTTGTTAAAGATTTAAGGGAATGGTAACCCATAAACATCTTTAACAAAATTGTTTCAACAATTGGAAGTACCTCTTGCCACTTGCCCAATCATTAAAACAAGACTGCATATGCATTCTTATAAAATAACTAGTCCTGTTTCATCTGTCCGACTGTGTGAATTCACATGTTTTTGTCGAAACACCCTCTACATCCCTTAAAAGTTAGAGTGTCGTTGGTATTTTCTCATAGGTGGATATATGGGTCCATCTTTTTTAATAAAACCATTAATGAAGAAAGATAGAGACAAGAGCTTTTAGAACCAATATTTGAATATTTGAAAGACCAAGTATTTAGACAATAATTTAGTGACTTAGAAGCGCTACAAGAAAAAATTAGACGTTGCTGCTGTAATACTGATCAAGCAATGTTGCAGAAAAATAAGAGAAAAAAGTAATCACGTGTCTGGAGTTTATGATAAACGTTTTTAATCTTTTCTTTGAGAACAAAACATTTGTTTTCGTTTGTGTATTTACTTTTGTCATTTTTCAATAAAATTTGAATCGATTGAACAGATAAAATTTGTTGTGAAGTGATTTGGTTTTGATGATTTGACAATTCTTTAATTTTACATTACATTATCTGAAAACCCTTGTTTGTAGGCGAGCAAATAATCACATCTGAAATGATACTATAGGTACAATAGTTAGCAGTAGTATAGGTACACCAGAATTTATTAGCGGCAAAGTTCCACACCCAATTGCGATGTCAGCATCATTTATAATAACCCTGTGTAAAATTAAAGTGACACCATCGTGTCACCGCTCTACGTCTGCTTTCAATCAACGTAGGAAACAATATAACTTTCTATTTCTTCCTGAACAGTTTTTTTTTTTTGATATTTTTATTATTAGAGCTGATGATAGTGAAAGCGCTCACCAAAACATTATCTTGACGTAATTTAAATATATTTGGAAACAGTGGGCAGACTATGAGTTTAAACTCCTTCAATAATCATAAGCTCGCCCATTTTGAGATTGATCACCACCGGTTGAAGAAAATATCTTTCCAATTATACATTGATTGAAGTTGAAGTTTTTATTTTCTTTTAAGTTCTAATAAATATAAAATGTGCTTATAAAGGACATATTAAACACAAAAGAAGAAGTTTTTATTAACTTATGGTTAACTCATAATCCAGTCTTTTCAACAAAATGTATAGGATAGTGAAACTTGTTTTGTAACTCCGTTATCGTAGATAGTTGAAATTTATATTAATCCATTACACACCCTTAATAAATATGTAAATATTGTGAATAATATTCTAGTAAATCTTGAAATACTACAGGAGTGTGTAGTTGTGAGATTTATTTTACATTATTTTACGCTAAAGTATCTTTGTATTATTCAACAGGGGGAAACCAGTCAGTACGCAAAATCAGGAATTTTCGAATGTCTTTCATGTCCGGAAGGATGCGAATCCTGTGAGGACGACCGACCATGTGTGGTTTCTCTCAACTGGGTTATGCGAAGCGTCATTCTCGTCCTTTCATGTGTTATCATCTGCTGCCTACCAATAGTTGTTATTTTTACATGGAAATATGGGAATGTTAAGGTAATCTACTTTGGTTAAAAGCATCATTTTTTCTTTCATAACGTTAAAGTTCAGTCACAATCAAGAAACAATTCTGAGAACGTTGTCGCTCATAGAATGCGATTTTTGTTTTAATAACAATAAAAAGTCAGCTTGAGAGAGGTCAAATCTCTACAGTAAATGAAGTATGATTTTTGTTTCTCAGATATTGCATTTCTGAGCTCGTTCTTTAAAAATCCTTGAAAGGAAATAATTTTTAGGAAGATATTTTTAGATTGATATATTAACGTGTGTATCCTTGTGATACAGAAGTAAACCTTTGTTAAATTACCAACAATTTATATTTGAAAGCTTTAGTTTCCAATGGACTGCTTTCAGCTTCTACATAACCGCCTCGGCCATGTCGTCTTTATAAAATTAAGTGTCCCATTTTTTATACACAGGATTTAACATTTAGTATTTTTAAACAGCTTGTTCTCTGCCTTTATTTAAAATAGAGGTGGTGAAGTATGGAATATGAAGCAATCTTGTAGGAAATATTCCGACAGTCATAAAATTTTTCTTTTATCTCCTTCTCGGGTTAACATCTTTCTTATGCTAACAAACATTCGATATAACCCCACATTTATGAACATAATGTAGACAACCATAAATATAACAAAAATTTATAGCTAAATTGATAGATCCTATGAAATAGATCATGTAAAATTTTACATCCTTCAGATGTACATTTTAAAATGTAAGGCAGCGTCTTGCCCCATAATTTGGTTTGTCTTTGCTGCTGTATTCTCCAAGGACGATAATGAAAATTGCTCCTCTACCAGTTTCATGATCCCAAAAAGTAAACCTGGATGTTATCTTGCTTCCTTGAAAGAATATCTAAGCCATCATTTAATATAGTTAAACTTCTTTTTATTATATAACTGCTTGTTGTCTTTCTAATTTTCCTTATTTACCTTCTCAACAATTCAGTGTTTTGCTTTTAAATGGTAGCTTGCACCCACTGTTTCCAAAGTTACGTTTTATTAAAATAATTTTACACGAAATGCTTTGACTTTTACGTTTAAATTCATTTCAGGCCAAGTTGTTTCAATGAAATTAACAGCTCTTTCTCCATAATACTCTAAATAATTAAACACATACAATTACGTTTTTGTAATAATATTGACATTTTCACTTGAAACAACAAATGAAATGATTGTGTAAACTTTTATAAGAGCAGTTAAAACAGAAATCACGAAATCATAGACATTTAATAATGAAAGTATTTTGATTCACCATTGTATCAATTACATTTTCAGTAAAAAAAAAGAATAAAAATGTGTTTAAAAGCCTGGAAGTCGGAGCCTGTAGATCTTTAAACTCGGTGGATTTTT
>QDEB01041976.1:0-17583 GCA_004193795.1 Asbolus verrucosus | reverse complement strand
CTAGATTTTCAAAATTGTGAAATATTCGGTAACTCCACAGAAAACAACAAAATTCTATTGTTTTTAATAACGACAAAAATTATAACAAAGAAAATTAGATATGACTGGAGTTCAATACGTATTTACAAATTCAAAACAAAACAAGCAGAAAGTTTATAGGTACTTACTTAAATAAATCAAAATAATTTTGGAATTATTATAAAAAAACAGGTTATAAAAGCACAGCTGTGTTCGAAAACGATATTTAACAATTCTATTAATCGAATATTTTGCAATTAATTTTTTTAATCAAAACGATAAGATAGTGAAATACTTTGACGACAGGATTTTCAAGTCCTATGATTATCATAATGCGAAGCATACATACTGTGACGTAATTATTTGTTAAAAAGTCACAAGATTCAGGCAGCAAAAAATTATTCAAACTACTACTGACGTTTCTGATCATCAACATTTTCCGAACTGAAGGGACATTGGAAATAAAAATCAACCAAAATATACTTGCCTGCATGTCTCTCTTGCAAAGTCATCTTGAATAACTTCTTTTTAAACTGTAAATACTTCCGAATGCCCAATATTAAAGTCACCAAAACCACGATTACAATAAGAAAACCAATTTGATCTTCGTGATCGACCATTTTTCTTGAATATCATCAAAGTCATCTCAGAGACTACGTACTGAACTTTTGCAGCTTAATGGAATTGTTAAGGACGATATTTATTCAGGAGGCTTAATTGTAAATAACTCTGATGATAAGATAACATTTAACAATACCCAAGAACGCCTAAGACACCTTTTATTACGTTGTTAAAAGCGTTAAAATTTGTTGACTATGCTATAAAATTAAATACACACAGGAGCATTCTATTATTCTATTCTTAACAAAGTAAATCATAGTAACGGCGAACAAAATTAAAACGTTGATAAATGCAAAGCAATTTAAAAAATTTTGGACAACTCTGCAATTCGGATGTAGTCAAAATTGGATAGACAACACACAATACACAATAGTTTTGTGGAAAATATAAATTTATAAAAAATAAATACTTACCTACTATTGGCCACTGATTGTCAAATTTAATAACAAATAAAAGATTACCTAAATGGAAAAAAACGCATAGTGTTGAACAGCATTAGTAAAATCATAGAAATAGATATTTATTTATTTATTAACAAACATGTGACAAAAAATGTCAACATTAACACAAACATTTTTACCATTTACCAACTAATCGTTTCAATGTGGCCATATAGAGAAGACACAAAGAGAAAAACATATGAAACATCGTTCTTTTGTACTGTTTATTTTTTAATTTTATCTATTGCTATTCTTATTGTCTAACTTTTGGGAATTTCCTCGAAAAAGTTCTGAGATTTAGGATCGCCCAGCAATTGAACTAAGACATGAATTCTTAAAAGAATTGGTAAATCTCAGAAATTTTTGAAAAAAATTCTTAACAATCACTTTTGCTGTAAATTCTTGTTACATATCAATTTCTACGTTTTAATATATTTTCAAAACGAATTTTAAAAATATATTTTTTCAAAAGGGTATTAAGAAGAGTATCTGACCTTTAGCACTTGACAAATATTATCTCCCAAACAGAATCTGTTTGTTCTCTCAACAATAAGATCGTTATCTTATCTTGAAAGAATTGACGTAAGGAAAATTGATATTAACGAGATTTTATTTGAATTTAAGGAATACTATTTTAAAAAATCTTACCGTCCTTTTGAGCGTTTCGATCATAATAATATCTACAAGAGCACAAAATATGTATGAAGAATAATGCAACACATAGCCCGAAAAAAATAATTTCAAACAACATTTTTCTCGTCACTAGCTATGCAATTTTAGGTGTTGTTACCTCGGAGTTGTTTCAACAATTAATAAACGTGTTATAAATGTGAAACGGTTTTTACGAAAAGCAAACTCTAGCGATATAATATCTGTTAATTGCTTTTTTGTTAATAAAAAATATTACCAATGTGTACCTTACGAACAATTAAATACGCTTAATACCTACTTAACATTAAATGATTTTTTCTATTTTCTTGGTCATTTTTTCATTTTGACGAATTTGAATTTGTTGTCTGTCTGTTTTAAATAATCTTATTTAACTGGTGATGCAAAACAACGTTTTACGTAAATTACGCAATTTTTTTTTTATCAGTTGTTATGTGAAAATAATTCGTCAACTTGAAGATGTTGATTATGCAAAAAATGAAAGAAACAAGGTGAGACTAATATCAAGGAAAAAATATGTTTGATGATACCTAAAAGATAACTTTATGATGCTAGAACCATATTAAACTGATTAAAATTTTATTGTATTATCGAAATATTTTGATAAAAATACATAACAAAAACAGAATCAAAGTTAAATCAGTTATTTAATCGTAACATGTTCGTTCGTAATGATGGAATACTGGGAATTCGGTATAATTCTAATGGGAATTATTTTTTTAATTGTGAAGTTCACGAAACTTTGCCAATACGGTGAGTACTGTTTTTGAATTGTACTTTCATTTATGAATTATTGTTATTTATTGTTTTAGTCGGTGCAAAAACCCAACAAACTCGAGAAAGCAACGGCCAAAATTTGTCCAACGTTTACATCGTTGAAGAGGACTTTTTTATGATTGGTAAACTGAGTTGTTATATTTTTGAAACGAATCGATATTAATTTTTTAATATCTAGACAACACATCTGAAAATAGCACCGAAAGTGAACCTCCTTCTTATCTGGAAGTGTGTAATATTACAACCGCGCCTCCACCTCCGTACGATCCTCCACCTGCATATACTCAAATCGAAATTAGACAAGAATCTCTTTAACAATTAAATGTGATAAGTGAAGTTATATTCTTCTTTCGATCATTTTCATTATGGAATAACGTGTTTCTATTTTTATTATGAAATTCACTTCACAAAGTGATACATTAGACTCCACAATATGAATAACAGAATATTAATTTCGCTTATGAAAATTGTACATGAAATTCAAAAACATCTAATCTCTCACCTAAAGTCTACCTGTCTATTGGTACGATGTTCACAGTTTTATTGTGAGCTTGTTGCACATTTATTTTGTATTTATTTATTTTATTTTTAATAAAAATGATACCTACCTATTAGTTGATGTATTAAAAAAATGAATACATCCAGTGACCATATTTTATCATCAGTTCAGCCGAAAAAATTCTACAAATTTTCTATTTCAAAAAATGTAATGATAAAAGCAACCCTGTATCATGAAATTAGTAAAAAAAAAATCCAATTTAATTCAATTGTGATATTGAGGATTCGTCTGTTTGAATGATCTTTTATTTTTCAACGTTTATAACATACGATCAATAAAAGTGTTCAATAAGTTCTTTTAAATAAATACAATGACAAAATCAATAAATCCAATGTCTATCATTAACGAGATAATATGTCTTGACAACAGACAGGTACCTTATTCACTCATTACAACTGCTAATTGATGAGAGATATAAGATATATGTAAGTACACAGTTGTTTTTATAACCTGCGTAAGCAGAAATTAAGTAAATTTTCATCTATATTTCTTTTTTTAAGCTTTTTCGAGTTTTTTTTTTAACAGAACGTTCTCTCTTCCCAATCAGAAAAAAGATTAAATATACATTGAAGTTTTATGTGCAGTTGTCTCAGGGAAGACTTTCAAAATTCAAATAATCAAACTAGAATTTAAAAAAACGATTTCAAACTGATGCCGTGTTAGATAAATCAGATAATATAGCCAATATATCTTAGAATAAATCTGTTGGCTTAGACAAGATTTAGCAAACTTGATGGAGTAATTTACTCATATCAGTAATAAGCCATGAAATAAATAAATATAGGATTCTACATTTTATGGCTTATTTACATTTACTTAACAACATTGTATTATATAAAGCAAAATTAGAATGTGTGTATTATTTTTCTGCTTTGTTTGCACTTAAATTTCTTCAACTCCACGTGCTTTTCTATTAGTCTTCAATTTAATTATTGTAAACATCTATATTAAAACTATTTACTAAGTATGTACTAACTACTAAGGTAAAAAGTTTTACTTATGTAATTTTTTAATTTTTATTTATGTTTTTTGTTGTTAGTTTACCGACATGTCTTAAGAGGATTAGAATGAACTTGTAACATTACAAGTAACATGGTTTTATTAAATTAATCTTGGTAAAATATTTGTGTTGGGGATGTCAAATAAACGTCATCAAAGGAAATAATGATGTCTTTCTTCGCAGGCAAATGGAATTTAAGTTTTGAATAAGAAAATGTGTTTTTGCATCGAAAAAGTAAGAGTCAAGTTCAACGTTTTATGTCAGTTCAGTGGCTCTCAAACATTTAACTACCCTAAAAGGGCATCTACGACGAAAATGGTATACTTTTTTGTTTATTATATTGTGTACAATCACCTGCTAAAAATGTGTACATTATTTCAGGGTCACCTCTATATAAGTAACAAAAAATAAAGGTCTTAATGTCAAACCTTGAGGTACAGCATATTTTAATTCTGATCTAATATTAACTTTAAAAGAGTTTTAACACTGGATACTGGATACTATGTCTTCGATAAAATGAATTCTTCACGATTATCAAAAATATCTAAATTCCTGGCAGATTCGTCAATAAACATGTCGGAATCGGCATAAACGATCGTGTTTGGAGAAATTTTTCTTAACAGACAAATACTGCTGAAAATCCAGAGCAATCTGAATCATTTAAACTTTTGTCATAAAGCTCTTTTGGTTTTATTTTATTTAACAAGAATTGACTAATTCACTGCTTTGTTGGAGTGAAAGTCTTTCAAGTATCCATTTGTTTACTGCACTATTTAAATATTTCCAGACAACATCCCAGTTCCTGTAGAGTATAGAGTCTTGAGACCAGTTACTTCGGTGAGGGAGATTTTAAGATATATATTTTGATAGAAGGTAAATGTTCCAGACTCTCCAGTAGAATGATATCTAATAATGAGGATCTAGAAATGAAGTCGTTGAAGAGTTCTACAATCTACCGGTGACAATCTATACTGAAGGGAAAGAGAATATAAGTCAAAAAGTAATTCTGACAACGGGGGAACAGACCAAGCTACACTGGGGGTTATGATATATCCGGCATGACACCTAAATAATTTAAATAGTACAATGACCGTGGTTAATCTAACAAAACAAGAGAGTGGCAACCACAAAGAAAACCTTGGTTAATGTTAATACACGTAACGCATGTGACCGTTCTGTTCAGGTGTTGTTTGGTTTCCCTGCGCACTGAAGTGTGGAAGTGGAAGTTGGATTGGAAAATTTAATTTTAATTTAGTTATTTTTACATTTTCCCTTTCGAGTTTCTGCTTTAAAACCATTTTCGTACCATCCTGTTTTATAAAGTGATAATGATTTTGACGTGAAAATGTAATCTTTTTATAGACACAAGTCGAGTCACTCCGAGTGGCTTTATTCACAGATTATGGACGGTATGTATTTACTTCGAACTTTTATAATTCAAAATATTGATCGAAAAAACTTTAGTGAATTCGGTGAAACTTAACTTCAATAAATCCTCTTATGTACATAATAGTAATATATAATATCATAAATGCATGTTTAAATATCGTAAAAAATACTAAGTGGATGGTATAATATGTTGTGTAGTCTAGAGAATAGCATAAGCGGAGCTGCAAGCTCTGTCTTGAAATAAACTGTAAAAAAAAAGAAACAAAACGACACTAGAAGGTATGTTATTTTAAAATTTAAAAATAGGTAAACATGAATTTGAAAAATCAAAATTAATCAAAACGCAAATTTTCTGAACTATTTTTGTTAGGAATCAAAATAAACAAATTTATGTTAACAAAACGGCAACTCAAATTTTACATTTTTGTAGTCACTTTCATGCATTTTAACAACGTATTGAAAAATTCACACCCGTGACTTATCCTGCATAAATTATTTATTAAACTGGTTACTGCCACGATATTTTAATATTATAAAAAAGACAGTATAATATTTAGTTAAACATTTTAAAAATCGGTGAATGAAACTAAACGCAAAATTTAAAGATATTTTAAAAATATGTGAACATGCTTCTGACATCTAGTTCTAAAGCAACCGAAATAACATTAATAAATTAAGAGAAAGATAAATGAATAAGCTACATGATTCACAATCATGTATTTTTTTACGAAATTCATGAATTTTCATATAACCGATTGAAATTTGATACTTTTATTCTTAATAATGACTAACTGGGATGAAAGCTTGCCACTCTGGGTAAGCCACTGATTCACATCTTTTGAGGGAATTTCATTCTTATTCAATTGTCATAAGCTGGCGAAGAGCATAACCTTTGGAATGATTAGAACTATTTAATTAAACTTATCTAAATATTATAGCACATAGGTGCATAGAAAGATTTATAAAAAATGTTTAGCGATGATGTGACTTATTTACCTTATTATTATTTTTGTTACCGTTATTAACATCTCTCTACTAATGTAATATCATTTTAACAGTTACTTTTTTCTTGAATGCAATTTACACTGTCTCACTTAACTCACTTAAGATGTTTTATATAAAGTAATGACAGTTCTATAGAGTGATTAAGTGATGTTATATTGGATATTTAAATTTTAGCGCGCTCAGAATGAGCCTTATCACATCAAGTCGTTTCAATAATTTAGATAACATAAATTCTTCAATAAAGAGACCAAAGGCGACTGATACAAAGATAATACATTGAAACTGTGAAATGACATATGTAATGTGTGCACATTTTATACAGTATTAGAGATTAGTTGATAAGATTTTATTGTTTCATAAATTAATGTGATGCAAAAACATGATAAGAGTTTTTAGGTGGGTTTTATTTCAAGATTGAAAATGATTCATCGGATTCAAAAAAAATTATGAAATTTGATCTGATACTGATTACTGCAGTAGTATCTGCGCTTTTGGTTATAGTAATTATGTGTCTTCTTTACTGCTTGAGATGTAGACGGCGTAAGTAAGGACAGTTATTGGTAACAAAGTAAGTTAAGTAAGCTTATCTTTAAAGGAGATCGAAATGCACTTGCACAACGTAACGTGCCCACAGCTTCTTCAAATATCTACACAGTTCCTGCAAATTACTGCACAGTTTCTCCCAGTTGTTCCACGGCTCCCGTGCACGGTGGTAATTATATTTTCGTCGAAATAAATAAGAAAAAAATAGTGAAATACAATAACTATTGCAGCGCCACCTGTTAACACTATAAAGCATCTTAACAAGAGAATCTCCAGTCAAGGGGACAGATTCGCCGTCCCGCTTGATCTGTTACCACCCACCTTCAGTAAGCATTGTAACATTTTCGTAACAATGTCGTTATCAACGCCTTTTTCAGATTTTAACGACCCAGATGTAATACACAAGGGCGATTATGTTTTAATTAAAGATCTGAATCTAATAGAATTCGCCAATAGAGATGAATATCAAAAACAGTCTCCATACAACCCCAATTTTGCTTGATCTAGCGATATTTTTTAACTTAATTATTACAAAATGTGATTGCAAATATAACTAAAATATTTTTATTATTGTAAAACGAAATCTGTTGCTAAAATTTAATAAATGCTTCTGAAGAAAATAGATAAAATATTTATTGTAGCGTTCCTTTATCATACAGTCTTCACAATATCAACCATATAAAATTAGGTAAAACGGTAAATAAAATTAACCTAATTCGAACAAAAAAATTTAATAAAAATAAAAAAACTGAACTTAAGCTACATTATAATAAGCATTTTTATCACAATAATATGTATATACATAAATAACTTCTTTATAGCCTTTCATCAATTAATGTGGACAAACTTTAAGTAATGAAGGATTAAAACACCCCAAATCTTCACAATGTCAGTTATTTCAAAATTTTTGAAATATTAATATCCATTTTAATATATATGTGAACACAACAGTCAATTGTTGAATATTCTCGTAAAAAAGTTGATAAACTAAAAAAAGTATTCGAAAAAAAAATATGTATAAGTGGAAATTAAGGACACTTCTATACTAAATTCGTCCGTGAGTTGAAAATTTAATAATTTGGGTTATAAGGAGATTGTTTCGAGTAACCTTCTTTGGCAGATGGTAGAGATTGTACTGCAGGCTGGCCGACAGCTTCTGAATATGATGGTGGATTAGTAGAGTAATCGGGATATGGCGCTGAAATTCCAGCTGGAGGACCCGTTGGTGGGTACGGCGTGGCGGTTGAAACTGGAGGACCCGCTGGTGGGTACGGGGTAGCAGCCGAGACTGGAGGATATGGAGCGGCGGCTGCTGGATACGGACCAGCTCCTGAAAACGAATCTCTCTTAATTACGAGTTCTAAAGTGACGCGAAGCTAACAACACATTCCAACAGAAAAAGCAAAAAAACGAAACAAGCTCAAACATTTTAACATACCCACTGGTGGCGGATAGAAGAAAGGAGCTAAGAAAGTATAATTTTGATTAGATAAACACTGCCAGATTGATCATACAAATGAAAGACTTACCACCAACTGGATGTGGATTGTGTGTGGGATACGGCGGGTTGTGCGATGTAAATCCGACAGGATAGGGCCCCGTTTGTGGCGTAGGATGACGAGCTTCCACTGGATATGGAGGCACCACCACCGGCGAAGCTGAAATTGGTTGAGTGGTTACAGTAACGTTTGTCCCCGCTACTGGAAATTGATTTTATTAATAAATTGCTCAATTCTGATGATGATATAAGCTGATGGTCACTTACGTCCGTAAATTGTGCCTTCACGTTTTCTCTTACAGCAAAATCCGCATACCGAGAACAAGATCAAAACCAGCAAAAATATCAACACGGGAATGAGTACATCCATGGCTTATTACTGCCGACTTCTGTACCGCTTACAAGTAGATAAATCCTAATTGCTAATTACACAATATTATTCAGTTTCGTGTTGATCCAAACATTACACACAATGAATCACTGGGTTCGTGAAAACACTACGAAATTGTTTTTAAATGACATGGATATTACCGAAAAACTACTGCATCGCTACTTTTCTACTTAATTTCTTGTGTTTTAACTATTCTACACTAATTTCAGTTCAAAATAAAAATTTAAGACATTGACGAATTTTGTCAATTATTGTCTGTCAACTGTCAAATATAAATTTCACATTTTACCAACTTATTGTGTAATCTGATGCAAGTTAAAATGAAAAACTATTCGTCCGTTCACTATAACGGCCTTTTCTAAAGCGACTCTCGTTAAATGAAAATTACATACAAGTATTTAAAGCTGCAACAGCGCAATAATCACAAAATCTGGAACGAATATTTAATTCTTATGTTGGGCTCACTGCACACATAAATTTAAAGATGGCGATCAATAACAAACAAGTTTGATATTCTTGAAGTTTTTTGCAATTGATGTTACGAAATTTACGGAGATTCTTCTCGAATTACTTCTCAGACGACTTACTCAAGCGAAAAATGGCTCCTGCAAGGTATTTCCCAAACACGATGCCGGATTATGAAGGTCAAGAGACTGACACTCAAATCCCGCAAGGTTTTCTGTCTAAATTTGTGGAGAAAATAGTGGAAGACATCGAAAAATCGTTAAGGCCCATGGACAAAAACGGTGGTGATGGTTTATACTTGGGCACCGCTGGCGTTTCGTACATGTATTACCATCTGAGTAAAATACCTGCTATGAGTGAACACAAACACAGATTTCTCACAAAGTCGGTGGAATATCTCGCCCCTGCCCTTAACGCTATTAAAAACAGTTCCCAAAGGGACATTTCTTCATTTATATTAGGAAATGCCGGCGTTTATGCTGTTGCCGCTGCCATCTACCAAGCAATAGGTGACAAAATTCAAAGTGATAATTTCAAAAAGATGTACCGAGAAGCTGGCAGCATTTGTAAAGACATGCAGTTTTTAAGTTGTGGCTCTGATGAATTATTTGTTGGAAGAGCTGGTATTAGTCTACAGGTAACAGGTCATGCAAGTACAAAGTTTAATGGTTTTTAGGTTATGTGTTGGGAGCTCTATGGCTATCAAAAGAAACAAACACAGAACTCCCCAAGGGTGATATTTATGCATTATGTAACACTATGGTGGAATCTGGCCGTAAATATGCACATAGACATCGCTGTCCCTGTCCTCTGATGTACTCATATTATCAAGTCGAATATTTGGGGGCTGCTCATGGGTTATGCACGATATTGCAGGCATTGTTAACAGTTCCGGGTTATTTAGATGCCAACCCTGTCCATGCTCGTGAAGTGAAGACCACAATTGATTATTTATTGTCCCTTCAAGACAGTGGAGGTAATTTTCCTTGTGCAAGTGATGAAATAGGTGCACGCAGCGAATTAGTTCATTGGTGTCATGGCGCTGGTGGCATGATCTATCTCATGGCCAAAGCATATTTAGTGTGGAATGAACCGAAATATCTAAAGTCATGCGAAAAGATGGCAGAATTAATTTGGGCAAAAGGACTTCTTAAAAAAGGACCAGGAATCTGTCATGGGGTAGCTGGAAATGGTTATGCATTTTTACTGTTATACAGGCTCACAGGAAAGCCGAAGCATTTGTATAGGGGTATTGCTTTTGCTAAATTTATGCAAACTGATGAGTTTGTTAAGGGGGCTAGAACACCAGATTACCCATTTAGTTTGTACGAAGGGATTGCTGGAACAGCTTGCTTTTTAGGAGATCTCATGTGTCCTCAACAAGCAGTTTTCCCTTTCTCTGATGTATTTTAAACACATACAAGAGTGGAGCAATACTTTATAGACGATTTGGTATGTACTGAGTATTGAATTGGGGAATAAAACTATTATTGTATTGCTATTAGTACATACTTGGTTCATTATTCTAATAGTTCCAGAAAAAGTTATATTAACATCATAAATAATAAGACTGTCAATAGCCAAAAAAATGACACCTAATTGAGAAAATTTTGAAAAAATGATGGGTTTTTCTTAAAATGTCAGCCTTCTTGAATTGAACATTTTTTCATACATTAGACAATGTAAATTGGGTTTTACAACACTATATAGAGGAATTTACAGCATTAAAAACATTTCCCAGTATTGGGTATATAGTTGGTTTAACATATCTCAAGTTAGATATAGGATGCACAGAAAAAAATGTCTCATGATTGGTTCTCCTTAATCTTGTATGAACCCAAAAAAGTAACAAAATTCGTTTTATTAGTAAACTGTACAATTCCAGTTCTGATTTATTCTGATTTATCTGAAAATGAAATACATAAGTATAACTTATTGAATTTTACTCCACTTTCCCGCTTTTTGAGCCACCACTAAAATTTGATTCCCTTGAATTAAAAGCGGCCAATAACACAATTTACAAGCAAATGCTGCTGTGAACATTACAAGTTAATCTGAAAAAGCGGAATCATAGTCGAATGACTTTACGGAAATTAATTGTTGTAGGACAACGTGGAACAAAATGGAACCCGTAGACTTTAAAAATTCTGAAGTCAATTTCAGATGTTACCATTGTTATATTCCATTTAAATATTTATCAACATGCATCAGACGAAAAAAAATAACGAAAACAATGAAAATTATATGAAAGTTTGGTACACAAGGAACAAACTTGAACATTGTTTTTTTATCACACATTCTTTCTGCATCTCATGAATTTTTTTAACGCCAGTTCAATCTTTTTTTATGCGTTTATACTCTTCAAGGATTTTCGTTTTCATAATTTTTAAAGATATATAATAAAAAAGGTATAATTTAGGGATGCTTACTATATACATTACCTCCAAAAATAAAGTTCTAAATACCTAATGCATGTACGCAGTTCCGAATTTTACATGAGATTATTTGGTTTTCAATTTATTGAAAATGACTCATTAACTTACACCACTTCTACACCATCAAGTAAAATTATGTGTGTGTGTAGTGGACATTTTCCAAATCCGTTGGAACATCTTCCCACAACGATAAAAAACTATTTTAAAACATTATCTAAGAGAATACAACTCAAAATAAAAAACAAAACACAAGCATTGTTTGTACTGATTTTGAGAGAAACCCTTGCTCATTTTTAAAATAAAAAAAGGTGTCTCTTTAAAACGACCTGTTTGGAAATCTCGTACTCCCCTGCATTTATATTACGCATGTCTGTGAAGCATTATCTTCGTTTGACATCTAATTTTAACAAACCGAGTGGTGAAAATAAGTAAAGTATCAACAAAGCGATTGTAATTACGAGGAAAGTAAAAACTGTACCGAATTTATGACGTCACCTAAAATAGTAGGGATTTTGAAAGGTCATGCTATAAAATTTGGTCCACCCACAAAGCTTTTAATTGATAGAATCAAGTTTTTTTGTTTAAAAATTTATTGATTCAAAATTCGCTGATGAAGTTGAGTTTCCGTAGTTTCACCGGTCCATTTGGTAACAGATTTTTCTGCTGATCAGTGTCAAATTAGTAGCGGTGGGGACTACTCCCCTACAGATCCAATTTTCAGTGTACCTTACAGTACTACTTTACCCCTACATAGTTTTATAAAATGTACAATTTTTGATTTTAACTTAAACATTTCTCGCAGTCCCCAAAAAGGGGAACTCCCAACAATTCATGGAAGTTCTAAAACGAAAGTCTGTGAAAAATGACCTTGCAGTTTATAAATTTTCAAATCGAATTATAATGGTGCAACTACCGTTTGACCAGTCGGCCCCCTGTTTCTTAATTAAAAGTTGAAGGAAACCAAAAAATTGTCTTAATGCCTCGGCCACGCCCAAGTTTAAAATTATTAATAAAAAAACTCAAGTAAACATCGCCCTTTCATAAAAATAGTTTTAACAGACCTGCAGATGTTAAAATGCCCCCAGTTGCGCCTGCAGAAGAAGATGGAATTTCTTCCAGTAATGCAACATCCTGAGTGGAATGAAAATTTCTCCTACGTTGATATCTATTTACATTGGTACGGTCGGGTTGATCTTTCAAAACAGTAAGTTATAAATAAAAATGATACTGAAATCTGTACAACATACCGTCATTTTTTCTCGTTCGTTGTATGCACCATTTAAGTATCAACCTTAAAGCGAACAAAACGAAGAACACGAGGGGAATAGCATATATACTGCGGTGCATTTTGTCCCTCTGAATAATTTTCAGATAGGCTAAATAAAAAATGCATTAACAAAGTTTGGTTATGAACGTGACAGACTGTGGAGGGAGAAATAGACATGGACAACGGAATACTGACTGCTTCTGAATACAGATAAGATATTACGAATGTGCGGCGTTCAAAATATTAAAATCAGTCACAAACACTACGACCACGCCAAATTTTGAATTGATCCCCTTAATGGGGAGAAAAAAAATCGGCAATCTCCGATTGCATACAACATACGATTCAGCGCATAATTAAGCCAAAACTCGAAGCAATTATTTCTCATTGGCGTGGCGCCACTGGAGGGGGCTGAGGGAGGGGGGAGGTCATTTAATCCATTACTTAAATGTTTCGAAGATACTGTATTATGTAACATTACAGTCAACAGACTTGGCATGACATTTTACTGCAATTCACCTTAAACATCCAGTAAATGAAATGAAGTATCGAATTGATGTAAACGAGGTAGAACAAGGTCGGAGTGGTCAAAACCACATGCTCATGCTAAACAACTGATTCCTTATCGATCCTCTCAAGTTAGAAACAGGTTGAGAACCGGTATCGGTTTCTATCAAACAGACCTAATTCTAACAAATGTAGGGGAGAGTGGGTAAAACTGATGACTGAATATCTTTCCTTCCAACGAAATTGTGACAGCATGAGAATGTGGTCTAAAATTTGATGTTTCTTTGCAATTACCACATTTGATTATTTTTGTCATTTTTCTTGTGGTGATATGATGTATCTCCTTCTCTATCTCAGGTCCTGAGGTATTAGCGATCAATGCTAAGCAATGGAGATCAGGTTATGTAATAGCTGGTTGAATCAGAAGTGTTTATTTATGCTTGTAAAACGAGAAAAAATATATAATTTAAACCGTGGAGTTCATATAACATATATTTTACACACGAAAAAATAAAAATAAGAAATAGGGAAATTTTAATTTTTATCATCTTCGATTTAACCATACTACCATAATAAAAAAATGTTTTAAGTTATATTTTAGAGAATAAACTTGCATTGTAAAGATGAATATGTTTGTTTCACGTCATATGTTCTAAAATTATATTTATTGATTAAAAATATTCTTACTTATTTCCTAACTTGCCCCAATAAAAAATATGATCAAATGGTGGCCCTTAACATAAATTAACATTCCGCCATTAGCAACTGATTATGATTTCTCCACGTTCCTCTATACACACATACCTTTTAATCAGTCAAATAGGTTTCAAGATATTAAAAGTTCAAGAAACTGTCAGGATCTAAAGACCTGTATTTTTGTAATTTACTCGTACACTACTTGAGGTGGCTATATTACGATGCAACTATTACAATATATCAAAAATACGGCATCACTAAGAACATTTTAATAAAATTTTTAATTGACCCACGGTCGCAATGTTATTGTAAATAAAAGATCATATATAATAGTAACCACTGTTACTAATGTACTGTTAATTTTGGCATCTGGAAAATAAACTACTTATCAATAAAAAATAACATTCATTTTGGGTCAGTATTGATGTTACGAACGCACACACCTCGACGTTGCCATTTTTGCACCCACTCCTAGAGAAAATGAACAATTTTAATTAAGAAACCTATATCATCTCAAGTAATAAAATGAATACTGACTGTTAAATGAAATAACTGAAAGTTGTGGAAAATTATTAAAAAGAATTTATTGTTATGTACCCGAATGCCAGATTATTACTTATTACATTAAAAAAAAAACTGTAACTATGACTACCATGATAAAATGCCCATTTTTATCAATACGGAGCATTTTGGTATAGATGAACAGATGAACTTTTTTCGTCAGCAAAATTAAATTATCAAATTAATGAATTCCATGATCAAATTAATTTTATATCATTTTTTTTTTGTTTTAAGTAAAAGTAGATGTTACAAAAAATTCATGATTCAAACTTTAAAGTGTATTCAGAAAGGTAAAATAATTCGAAAATCTAGGGGGTATAATGATTCCACTAATCTAATTTGAGCAAATGAACTTACGTTATTTTAGAAATTGTCACCGATCAGAATAATATATTACAGCGATAATATCCCATGCTGCAATATTACGAAATATTATTNNAAAAAAATACATTATAGGTCTTTCTACTCAGTGCAGAAGAACGGGGATATCCTTAAAATATTTGTTTTCGGTGTTTTTAAATAAAATATATTATTCGTTTGACTGTTAAAAGCAGACATTTTTAGGCAAATTTTAGATAATAAATAGTTATCACTACTTCAACATAACATTTCTCTTTCTTTTCGTGAATTTGTTATTTATAATATAGGGTGCCATGAACATTACTGATCATTTTTCTCCTTGATTTTAAGGAGCTGTCATCACAAAAACTTTAAAAAATAACGAGTGCAGGACACGATTTATATTTGAGTTTTGTGAGACAGCGAGTCGCAATGAAATAAAAAAATTACCCATAATGTTTATGGTATCGAGTTGTATTTCAGTGACTTTCAATTTCTCTTAAAAGAAATATTGACAGGACCTGGCAAAAACTATTAATAACCAATGCTGCAGGAATACTGATGTGATTTGTTAGAATTTAAAAAATGNNTTTTGAAACCACTGAATTTTGTGTATGTAAAATGATAAAATTTTTTGAACTTCGCGCGTTCTATATTTTTATGAAAAAATATATAATAATAATAAAATGATTGCAATAATTAATAACTGAAATTCACTACTTCATGAAAATTGTATTTGGCAGGATATTCGCTTGAATTTTTGTTATTTGGGCAAAATATATCGCAGGTCTTATCAGTGGTGTATTTCTCACGATACTTTGCACGCACTTATTAGATCAATTCTATATTACACTGGTATTCGCCGATTTTATTTATCTACGTGGGGAACTGACCAATCACAAACAAAATTTTATATTATGTTAATACAAAAAATTAGCAAGTAAAGTGGGAAGCATCTCTAAAAATATATGGTATAATACGTTTATGTTCATTTTAGCGACCGCAAGATTGGGACCCTAATAGATTCAACATGGCAACTTAAATTCACTCTATTTCTAATAATTTTCTGAAAAGGATGCCACCTCAAAATTTGTATTTATAAGATTGAAGTTGCTGTACAGGTAAAGATTGGCGGCACCTCCCTCAATAAATTGTTATGAATAGAATAATGTTAAATTGTTATATCATCCCCGTTGGAGGTCTTAGTTTTATGGTGGCTAAAATAAAGGCATACGTATTATTTTACCACGTTTCACAGTTTTTCTGGTCAATATGTATTATATGTATTGTTATTTTGCCATAATTTTACCGGCGAAACTGTCTGAAAAAAAATTACGGCAAATCCACGTCAATCAAATAATATATGTATGACAAGTAATATTTTCTCATCTAATTAAGAAATATTTCTTAGTATTCTTAGATTAAAAATTAACTTAATATGCCCTTACAAGAGTTTTCACAAATAGTTCGTAACTGTAACTTCGAAAACTGGAAAATGGCTTCTTAGGTGTTAATTTCACTCACGTGTTTTGAACCAATGAAATAACGTCATTTTTCAAATCCTAACCAACCAGAACAATAGTACAGCCGTAATACCATACTGTGATATTATCAGTTATTAACACTTTGATGGCTTCTGTCAACGTGACAGACATTTCTGTTTTCGTAAAATTGTCAGGGCTAACACCATAAGAGCAGAAATTTTTTTGTGAATTGTTTATCGTTTCTATGGAAACTTCTTACAATTTTGTTGAGTGAAATTGGACAGTGTCCATACAAAAGACAAACAATTATCATAAGAAATTAATTATTAATTGTTAATATTATAATAATTATTTATTATTAATTAATAATAATTAATATGCTCGGATAAACTATTGTATTCGAATCCTCTTGCCTACGTAAGGTCAGCGGGAGCAGAAAGAAATATGCCCAGTTATCACATATTATGTTGCAAAGTTTTCATATAAAACCAAATATTAAATATGCTTTTTTGATGGAGAAATTGTTTTTCTCTTATTTGATTCCGTTCCTTGTTTTTCCTGTTAACATATTTCACCTCTTTTTACTTGATATAACAATCAAATCAAAAATATCGTGGAAAATACTTCTCATGCAAATCTGCTACAAAGTTTAAGAAAAATATTATTTCTTGACACAATTTGGCAAAATCCAGAAAAAGACAACAATGCAGATCAATAGATCTGTAAAACTATCAACTATTTTTTAAGAAAAGAAGTACGTATAAGTAAAAATAACGGGTGTTCAAGTCGCCTTTGAAAACAATCGAATAAAATGAGGTATGTCCACAATTTTTGACAGACGTCAATGACAAGCGAAAAATACAATTTTTAGCCGTAAAATGTAAAAACGAAATAAAATTGAGGCACGAATGTAACTAGA
>QDEB01041948.1:529-23476 GCA_004193795.1 Asbolus verrucosus | reverse complement strand
GTTTGTAAGTGTTGTAAGTTTAAAGATAGCTCATAAATAATACGAGTTTATGTAAAGAAAATTCCATAGTTACAGACGACTGATTCTTTGATTAAAAATAAGTAAATAGTAGGGGTTCATTGCAGTGTCTCCAACACATCCTTATATAGGTAACACAAAACGTCAAAATGTAGAAGTGAAATAAAATCAATAGAAATGAATTTGCTCTTTCTAAAAAAATATTTAAATTAGAACATTTCACTTCAATCTCAATTAGCTGATGTACTTGATAGTGCAAGCTTTTTTCAAAGTCTCTGTATATGTTAATTCTAAAAATTATCCGGGTTCATAGCGATCACTTCAGAATTTAACGTGACATTTGCTTAAGGAAAATTCTTATATTTTATTATAATAATATTAATAATTAATAATTAATATTAATAATTCTTCTCAAAATTGTAAAAATGTGTTTATAATTGTCACCTAGTTTTTTTTTAATTACTGATGTCAGTGGCCTTGAATTGTTTGACGAGACTTACCAGTCTCGTTTTTCTCTCTCAGTTTTTATAGAAAATTAGGGCAGTTTCCTAGTGTTAAAAAAATCTCTCACTTTTAAGCCGACTTTTAAAAACAAAAGTGGTTATTATTTCTGTATCAGAATAAATCCGAAATATGTTTCAACAATTTGTTCATCTAAAATTTAAAGCTTTTTTTATATAAACGTTTATACCTACCGTTCTTACATTTCCAAGTGGTTTATTTTTAACTTTACAGGCTTGTACATTGTAGCTATACCTGCAGACACTTTATTTCTCGCTTTCATGAGATCTTACGGGTATGTTGAACTTCCGTGAAGAGATGTTATAGAAATTGATTTTAATTTAACATTGAAAATTAAATTTATTCTCTTGCAATTTCCACTCACCGGATCTTTGGCATTCATATTTTCTGATATTCAATTGTATCAACGCCTATAACGACTCAAATTTATCATTTTATATGAAGCTATATTTTATTTCTCTAAAAGCGAAGCATTTATTTTACCTTGTTAGAAGCTGCTTACACATGTAAGTAGCTTCTAACGAGAAGAAAATTGGCTGTTTCGAAATGATAATGAACTGACTACGTCTGCTAATTGTGTATTTTATATTTTTTAAATGATAAGGTATTATAAATTATTTTTAATAAGTTAGTACAATAATTTTAATAATCATCTATTAACATATCAGTGTAAGAACAATTATTAAACTAGGCTCACTTTCTGTACTGAATAATCTCAGTGTAACTATGACAGCACGCATGTAGGCAAAACAAAGGCTTAGTGTATAAAAATAGAAAATTCCAAAAGTACAAAAATTCGTGGTTTTTATTTACTGCTTTGCAACTGGCTTGGCGAACTCAGAAATTTTAAATAGCACTCACATCCTCTGAGCATCATGAGATACGTAATTGAAATGTTTGGTGTTCTTTAAAAATAGAATATAAATTGTTGACAAAATTCAATCAACTTACAGAAATGTCAAATTCATGGTCGCTATCGAAGCCATATTTGTATGACAGCTGATGAATTAAATTATTAATTGAGAATATCAATCAAAATCTGAAAATAGACGTACGTTACGTTGTTTTGTGTTCGTTAAACTGTCACCGATTGAGAAATCACAGAAATTACAAAATTAATTGATGAGGGTGAAGACAGTCTAATAATTATTAACACAAACATCGAACTTAAAAGATTTAATAATTGTATATAACTAAAGAAATGCAGTTTACCTATTTTTGAATTTAAAACTACTTTTAAAGCCGACTTTTTAATTAGGTTTCATTCAGATAAAAATATTTGTTTAATAATTATTATTGTTATTCATTTCATAAATAAAAACATTTAAAAATGTTATGTGATTATGGCTTTAATGACCGAAACTGTTTTTCTCTGTGCAAACGATAAACTTGAAGGTTAAAATTTTATTGCTTACAACTTTTTTGGTGGAATTATTACCTTTCAAAGGCTGAATGATAACTAGATCATTAGCTTTATCCTTTATCTGTTTTGGCTCGCTCGAATTTTTCCAACGAACTGGAACAACGAGTCAAGTGGGATCAGTTTTGATCGGTGAATATAGACAAGGTAGGCGACGTAGACTGACTGTCTATTGTTATTGTACACGCATACGCACGTGATCTATGTATTTACCTAATCCTTTTTTGGCAACGTTTATCTGTTTGGGATTACGCCCAAGTCCAAAGTCGAGTATGATAATAATTTCAGGCCCCGTTTAGCTAAACAACAAGCTATTCAGATTTCAAAGGACGAATTCAATGTTAAAATTTATGAGGATAATAAAGTCAAAAATGACCACAAGTTACGACGGTCGTAAGTATTTTCGGCAGAATTTATAAATTGGAAGCATTTTCATTAAACCACCAAATAAAGCAATTTTATTGGTACTTCCAGATCCCCTGTTCGACCTGGAAATTATAACATCATTTATGGATGTATTTTTATTTTTTGACTGTATTTTTGGGTTATTCGAAAAAACATATGAACAGTAAAAATCTGAAATTTTAAAGTGGAAAATTATAACGATTGTTATGTTATTTATTAATGTCATAATAAATGTTTTATGTTTTCATTTAAATGTAATAAATATACCAAATAGCATTATAAAATATAGGGTCGAAGCTATTTACTGCCGACTCCACTGATGAAGTGATGATGAAAATGAATAAGCCTTTCATGACATAAATCTTATAGGCACAATAAAATAACTAAAACCTAAGCAGAAAATACATTAATAGTGAAAGATAAAGATGAAAGTCTTCGTAAATTAAATAAATTGTAAGAAAGTGTAGAGCTATAAAAAAAGTATACAGTGCAGTGGTTTTGGTTTTTTTCCGTATCGTGCAAGCACTTTTTAGCGTGAATATGACGATGTTACGTGCATATTTTAAAATGTTTTTATTTGTGCTTTTCGCGTAAAGATTGGTTGAATGAAAAAGGTTTTAAAACGATTTAACAAAAAAATATCAACTTTCAAATCAATGATTTTTTATCGGTGTAATTAAAAAAAGACGGCAAACTGACCCTCTATTGACCGGTTTAAAATACCCCATGTTCCAAAATTTGCCGAATGTAGCGATGTAACAGATTATTATTTTACTACCCCCAAATTTTTTTTTGGAAAATCTCAATTACGATTAGTTTTTTAGAATTCCTGCACATGATTTTAATAATGAACTCTTAATTGAAAATCCAAAAAATGACTGTATTAACTTCTTAAGGAATGTCAAAAACTACTTTGATCACTCGATCCTATTCGCTTTCAACAATAGGTTCATAGCAGAACATCATTGTGTTGTTATTTGAGAGGAGAAACAGTAGTAGTTAAATATTTATCATATGTTTTAAAATTAAGTATATATATTAATCTATGATAACTAAAAAAAGAAAAGTACCTATAATAATAATTATTAAGAAAGTAAATATTTTTGCCTTATTTTATAATCAGTTTTATGCTGTTTAATTCGTAATATAATTAAAGTTTTGGAATAGTGAAGTATTTTAATAAAACTTTTCTATTGTTAGGTAAAAGTGTATGTTTAAATAAAGTTGTCCAACGCTTGAAAATAAATATTGGCACTTGATTTAAAACTGACTCAAGTTCCAAGTTTTAACCCAACTTCTGGCAATCATGGATTTCTTAAATTGTACGTGCATACTACGTTTCGTAGTGTTTTTAAAAAACATTAGATAATTCACTTAAATAAAATAAATTTATCATTACATGTGATAAAATTATAAAGATTGCTTAATCTGAAATAATTATATTTTATGATGGAATTATTTACAATGATGAGATCTTATGTTCTATGGAATCTTCTTGCAGTTAATAAACATCAGTAAAAAAGCAATTTATTATCAAAAAAACTAAAATATTTCAATTGCACTTACATAGTAATTATAACAATAGTTTGTCTTGCTATAGAAAAGCTTATAAATAACGCAGTCATATTTTTAAACCGATTAAATTTTAACATTACAAAAACAATAAATAATAAAAATTCGTATTCAAAACGATACAATTTCTTATAAAATACGAACACATTCCGTGTGATTGTTAACAGATGTACAAAATAATATTGTTACTAGTATCACAATATAATCATTCTATTGAATGATTATTTAAAGCACAACAATTTATTTAAAGTCAGTACAGCAGTCATTATCACAAATGCACTATGAAACTTATTGCTGAATGAAATATTACATTGCCGTTTCTAACGGCTGACTTTTACTTCTACTGAATTCGGAAATGGGTTGGTTAAATTGTGGGCTCCCACCAGGTGGAGTGTAATCGAAATTAGTCTCTAGAAACACTTCACTTTTAGCTCTAACTTTCGGTTTAGGCTGGGGATCGTCGAAATTAGTTTCTAGAATGTTTGCAGATGGCGGCCGTTCGTCAGCTGCTAGGCCAACGATGTTATAATCAGGAGTAGGTGAATATTGCAGATTTTCTAATTTCTCTGAATATGTTGGTGATTGGATTTCTGTAGGTACCGGATCAGGTGGGGGTGGTGGATTTTTGGGTAATTTATTTTTTAGTTCGTTCATTAGATTAGCACTTGGTCGTTCCCTGCTGTAGATAGGGTCATAGTTCCTGTTATTCTTGTTGAATTCGTCTATACCTTTCTTGAGGTCTAGAGTAGAATCAGATTTCCCCGAAGCAGTGCTAAGAGGCAAAGTGTCCGTGTTGTAGTATTCACTGGGTGGATACGAAACACTGTTGCCACCGTTATCCTGCATGATGGGAGTTTCATCGTTGGTGCTGTCTTGGACGCTGTGTGCGCGGGATTGGTAGTTTGAATTGGTGGCAAAAGTTGAGTTATCCCGGAATCCCTCGTTTTTATACGCCAGTTCGAATCCGTTGGGTTTGGCATACTGATTTTCGAAACGATTCGGCGATTTGTGGTATTCGATCGTTGGACTATAAGCAAAAGCGGCAGGATTAGGATTATGAGCTTCGTAAATATCATACGATTGACTGTCTTCAATGGAAGAAGTGTACGTTGATTTCTCCATGCTATCCAAGGACCCATTGGTGGTAATCATCTTCTTGTAGTCGGAACCTTTTGTTAACGTATCTGTGGAACGGGTGCTCTGAAAGTGTCAGAATTAAACAAATTGAAACAATTTACAGCGAACGGTTTACCAGTTGCGCCGCCTTTCTTCTATAGCTGGCATCAGAGAAACTGCCAGGGGCCAGCCCTACAGACCTCAAAGAGTGGAGGCTTTGTCTAATGCTGTTCCGTCTTTCCAGTCTTTGTGCTTGGCGATATTTTGATTTACTCCACCAGCAAATTCCTACAATTGCTATTAAAATAATGGCCAGCGCTAAACTGCTTATTACTGCTATTGTAACTATATCGTCGGCCAATGGTAATATTGTAATGGATACTTTGGGGTCTGAAATAAAACATTTTTTATTAACTGACTGACATGCATATATCGAGTCTCTAACAGCATGTGTACTTAAACGGCATATAAGTTCTCAGTTTTTCATTTTTATNNATCAATTATATTATTAAATATTCTTTCGCAAATTTGCTTAAATTAATTAAATCATGACACCGGTGAGTGACATTGAAAGGTTACTTTATTGTTCCGTTGATAAAGATATATATTCTACTATATTTTTGAGAAAACTTTGTATAAATATGAATTTGTGTAAATGTGTGAACATGTCACCTAGTTTTGACTTAATTTCACATATATGCCACAAATACACATACTCGGCACAGTAGCTTACCTATTTCGCATATAAATGGGTTCCTTTGTTCGCAGTTATCCGTTTCAACTTTCTGATATGCAAACATAGTGCATTCGTTGATCCTGTCGATGTGTTGCACCCAAACTCTATCTGAATATAAGTACCACTGTTGTTGGGATCTCAGAAAGTCGTATAAATCGATATAATTTAAATTCCCCAACAAATAGGGCATTGAAGCGTTATCAGCCTGAAACATATGTACACATTCAAGCGCTTTTTTTTAATTTTCTGTTTGTTTACCTGACAAAAAGCCTTGGCATCACGGAAAGTCATAGGGGCGCCGATGTAAGTGTAACAAGTCCCTCCGACTAGATCCCATCCGGGCGGGCATTTCTTATTGAGCAAAACTGATCGATTATTCATGTAGTAAGGCACGTAATTTACTTCTAGCAGTCTTGGATCATCACTTTGGTCTTTGATACGTCCTCGTACAGCTAAAGAGCTGTTTAAACCCCAATAGTTGTATGCAGCATCGATTTTTGTGTTCCACAGTTGTAAAGTGCTAGATAAAAAGGAAATTTTAGAGTTGTTAACGGAGAAATTGGATAAAACATTCAACAAAGTTTGAAATTTATGAACAATTTAAAGCTCCAAAGCAATTTTGCAGACGTCAATACAGCATGCAACATGCGACAGAATAGCAAACGATTAGTTTAAATTGGCGGGTTCATAGACCGCTTAATGTAAACTAAACTTGACTACTACTTGGTACATTTATTTATTCTGCTATGCTATTTCTTACCTGTTGAATTCAAATCTGCATGCACCATGCAACATAAAACAATAAAAAAATCATGTTAGTGTTGTACTCCTTAACTAATAATATGCTTTTTATTCTACTAAACAAACTTAATTCTTACAAGAATTAAGAACTTTAAAAAAATTTAATATAAGATGAGTTATTATAGGGTGAAGTTACCATTTGTAAGATTATAAGATGTTGGGACTGCTTACTTAAAAATATTATTTTTGGTAATTTCTAGTTAAGTGTGAACGAGAACAACTTTTTTGACTATCAATTCTATCAGTTTTTCTGATTAGCCTAGCATGCTTTGTCGAGTTAAAATTTAAGGTAACATGACTTAAATAAGTTTATATATTATTTTATTTGAAATAGTTTGTTACGGTTGCATTCATTTATTAACTGTTCTTTGAAACCAGAAAAAATATAAGTCTACTGTAGAAAATGTATGGAAGTAATTTCCACATATTTGAATCAGTTTTCTTTGATTATTTATTCTAATTATTCAACTTAATCATGTTAGTTACATTTTTTTTTCGAAAAACACCATCATTTTAAAGATTTTAATCTAATCATATCTTAAATGACTGTGACTTTTTATAAGTAAACATGAAAGCATGAAATTACTTTACTATAATTTTCTCTTGTTACAACACTGTTAAACAAAAACAATAATCTGCAACTATAAAAAAAATGTTACTGTTAGGCAGAAATCGTAATAAACATGAGTAATTTAAATATGCAAAAATTTTTGCAAATTATTTTAAATTCTACATAGGGATATAGACACATAACCAACTTGGAAAAACATTGAAGAAAAATTAAAATTTGACAAACAACTTGAGCTGATGTTGTTGTTAACAGTTTACCAAGTTTCACAGTTTTTTTAAGAAATCATGTGCTTAAACTATTAATGAAAAGTGTTTACTTTGCTTAGTACGTTTCTCAAATTGTAGCTCTATGTCTAAACTAAGTTACAAGATCCATGTCTACAAGCTAATAAGATGGTGCATTTCTACTGTCCGATACTTAGAAAAAGAGCTCTGAAAAGCAAAGTATCACAATTATAAAATATTTTAAAATGTAAATAATCTAATTTCACTTCTCAGACGCTCTTTCCATTAACTCAAAATTATTTATTCTTCAATTCATAAAATTTGTTGATCATATTTTTGTGTGTCTATTCATATTTCAGAAAATTCCATAGTTTGCATTGAAATAGTTATTTAGGTCCCAATTTATTGTTTTTCTCTTTTTGATCTGCACCAAAATAGAATGGACACACAGGTGATTTTACATCAGTATACAAGGAGGAAAAAAAGAATAATCGTTGTCGATTCTGAAACTTTTGTTGATCTTTGATGAGAATGGCAACTTTAACAAAAACTAGGTTTTGACAACTTTTAAATTTATTTTTTATTTTTTGGTGGTTTAAGTGTTTTATGATGTTTTTTCAAAAAGACAATTAAACCAAAAAAATAAAAAAGTACTGTGTAAAAATAATAAGATAACAAATCTCCTATATTGAGAAAGCAAATCATTTTCATTAAAGTTTTGGTATTTTTTCACAAAAAATTAATACTAAATGAGTATCATCAAATTTACAACGATGATTCTGTGGATTTTCGACTCTGTTTATTACTCCTTGCGTACACTTGACCTATTGTGTTACTTATTTTCTTATGAAAAGATAATGATACTTACAGAGATCTGTTGACTGTTATCATTTCGTAATCGTTATCTGGGTTAAAGAAGATATTATCAACATACCGTTGACCTGCCGTTCCCGCAACAATAGTCGATCTGCTATCGCGATGTACGGCATAATTGCTGAAAACCACAAATAATAATTTAAAAGATACGACTTCAATTAAAACTTACTGATAAAAACCATTATGGGATGTCGTTTGATAAATAGGAAGCCTGACTTTATCAAATCCGGATACTTCTAGGTTTTGTAATCCAATATTTCTTTTGACGTAGTTCAAGGTGAAATTAGACACAACTTGCTTCAGTACTATATTGTTGAAATATTTTGCGTGATTTCGCGTGAAGTAATTTCGGTAAATGATAACTTCTTGATACGGCGAAGACTGACGACCTTCCACGTAGAGCACAGGCAAATTGCTATTGTTCACAAATAAATTATTGTGAATGTAGCCCTTGAGAGACGTCGCAGATCCTCGTGAATCCGCTTTGATTGATAAACCTCCTTGATTTCCTTCAACCAAATTGTTCTGTAATGAGTTTTTGTTATTTATTGATTACTTTTTACTACAGTAAGCTTACTCTGAAGAATATAGTTTGAGTGTTTTGTATATCGATTTCCACTGCTGCATTACAGGTCGTAAAATTACCATAAAGTTTCTCACAGTTGTATCTAAATTGGTTTTTATCGATAGTTACGATAGGGTTTACTTCACCAGCTGACATGTAAAGCATAGCTCCTTCTCTGTTTTTGTTCAATATAGAATAAGATATGTTATGTTGTACGTCCCTATCTACAAAGTAAGAAACTTACTTTAAGCCAACGTAATTATTTTCGAACTTACTGAAACCTATTGCTGATATTGGCAGTGTGACGACTTCGGCAATAAATCCATGATTGGACGAAGCGCCGTTTGCAAAAAGTTTGATACTTAAGCTTGGTAATTTAGTTTTAAACAATTTCTTTTCGTTATGTGAATTCATAGTAATGTGTCCAATTAATGTTGATGTTATGTTATAAATATCTCCGTCGTACAAAGAAATAAAATCGGGAATTCCGTATTTCACCGTGGAATTAAACAAATTGAATTGTAACAGTCTAAATCCTAAAGGTTTGATGTTATATGCACTCTTGAAAATTTTGATGCAATTGACTGGATGATTGTCGTATTTGTAGTAAAGCAAAACTCTTTCATCAATCCTGATTTCTTTGTGTGTGTCGCAAATATCGACCAAACTAAACAGATTGTAAGGAATGTTCAAACTTTGCAAAGGGGTAAAACTAGATTCGTCTGATTCTCTGCCTTCACCAGTCAATGAAAGGGTATTTATTCCAACACCCAAGGAATCTTCTATGCTGTTATGTAACAAATTCATTGTATTTGAAGGTGAAACTAAATTGATGCCATGTGATGCGCTCTTTGTAATTTGAACATAATTTATTTTAGGACTTTTAATAATACTTTGAATAGCAGGTGACTTTTCATTATGTAATATTCCAGCTCCCATGATGTGAACGTATTCCAAAACGGACTCTTGATTTTGCATTATGGAATGCGTTTGGACATCGTGCATCCTATAAGCATATAACTGCTGTTCGAATTCTGGATTAGCAAATCTAATCCCGCCCCAATAATCAAGTTTTCGTTCTAAATTCTTCTGACCACAGTGTATAAAAACAAATTTAGAATTCCATCGACATCGATGTCTGTTACCGAACTGTTGTCCATTCAGTCTTATGGGACAGTCTTCATACTTTTTCTCTGTTCCTTTACACTGCAGAGGTTCCGGCCACGACCAAATTCTGGATAACGAGTTGCTATGGAATTCGATTCGAATGTCATGAGCAAAGAATGCATTTAACGGATCAAACCCCAACTCTCTGCAAACAACTTGAGCATTTCTCTCTGTGAATCTTGAATCGCACATTGGGATCCACTGTAAAGTGGTTTTGTTGAAATATTCGAGAAAACCTCCACGGGGAGAATATTCGCCGCCATCGTAACATCCTCTTCCTTGACATAATCTTATGCTATCAGCCTCCGAAAACGATTCCACTTGTCTTTTTTCGCGTATTATTGGGTTGTCATCTGATGTTAAATATCCACTTTTTGATATAGGTCTCATTTTAATTTCACTACCTTGATATCCTTGAGCTTTCAAAGTTCCCAGAACCAGAATTCCAACATTTGGACCAAATTCCATTTCGACTCCAGAACTGATGGTCAGAGTAACTTTCGGCATTACTGTGATATCTGACTGTATGATATATGGTTCTCTTCTGTATGGCAAAACTAGATCGCTAGTCAGTCTTCCCCCAAGTTTATTTAGATTAACTGTGTCATTCGATGTGAACGATACGGAGTAACTTGATTCGAAATTATCTTCAACTAAATACGGTCTAAAATCTGCAATTGCATGATTATTCCAATCATCGAAATCGAATATTTTCTCTTTAATTTCGTTTTCGTTTGGACTACCCCACCAATTTTCACGCACGTTTAAGAAATTGTTAATCTTCGCCGTCTTAATTCCAGCAATTAATTGATAATCCAACTGGTTTTGTGAAAACAGATTTCTATTGACATTTACTTTTTGAATGCCTCCGAAGGCTACAACACAAGTGGGATCTTTTCTCATTTGTAAGATTCCAAAGCTTCTTCCAGCAACTCCAAATTGGTTGTTTCTCAGTTCGTTATAAACAAAGAGGGCGGGTACTTCCCCGATTATTTCTGACTGACTGTTTGAAATAAATTCAATGATGTATTTGCCGTGATTATTGTTGAATACATTTCTACTTATTAACAGTTTCTTTTCCATTCCCCCTATAGATATCAAACCAGTTGCACATTTATTGTTGGTAAATCTGTTTCTGGTAATATTTACAATCGCAAAGTGTCCGTCAATATTAAAAGTGAATTTTTTATTGTTCGTCCAGGTATTATTGTCCATATAAATAGAATGGGTAAAATTTTCATTGTATTGCCAAACATATGGCAAACTGACATCGAAACCACCAGCTCGATTCCTTTCTATTGTAACATCTTGCAGAACATAATGGAAAATATTGTTAGAAGCTCTCATGTCCCTAGAAAATTGGTATATCCCTTTCCCATTGTCGGTAATTAAAGAATGGTTTATCATAAGTTTTATCTCAGAGATGTTACTTCTGTGCAAATCCCAATGAGGTGAATGGATGAAGATTGCTTCATCACGATTATGAGAAATCTCACAGTTAATGAACTGAAAACTTTCATTCGCTTTCCTTAAAAAATGATCACCCAATTCATTCAAATATCGATTATAGTAAGAAGCTTGGACACCCATCTGATTATTTCTTATTTTTGAATTTTTGACAGTGAGAGCAGGAATTGGACCTTTAACAATTCTGTTGTAGATATTTTGAATCGGAGCTATTATAGCACTTATTACGATAACAGTGCCGCCAATGGCATAATTGCCACTATTGTAGTCTAAAATAATACCATGACTGTTAGAAGTTGTTGGAAATATTGTTAAATCTCGTTTGAGGATCCAAACGACAGATTTGTTATTTTGCGAATTTGCATCTTGAATAACAATACTTTCAGTACTTCGATTTTCAATTGGATTTAAAAGCTGAATTCCTATTACCCATCCAGGATCGCTTCGTATTTTGTAAGATTTTGAAATATTTTCGCCAATAATTCTTGAAGTTACTAAATATTTGGTTTCCCCTCGTTGTATCTGTATGCTGTTTTGATCAGAGTTGAACGGAATTAAAAAAGGTTTATAATGTGTTACTTCTTCGCTCATCAGGAACCAACCGGCTAATTCTCTTTGTTGTAAACCAGTCAACACTGGATTGTGCTTAATACCGATAACATTATTCTCGATTGAACTACCAAAAATGTCGACACCGAACTGTTTTAAACTAATTCCAGCTCCTCTGTTGTTGGAAAATTCGGAATTTTTCACTTTATTCACTGTACCAAAATTGAAAATGTCTGCGTATACAACACCTAAACCATGATAAAAATTGTTGGAAATTCTGATATTTTCGAAGTTATGTCTGGCAAAATCGATCTGTAAAGCAGGTTTGAACGTACTGGTTGCATAATCTAATAATCCCGCCTTTTCGACTGTCATATATTGAATGTTGCTAGTTTCGGCCAAGGCACCGAATCTAACACCAGCCCAAGAAGTTTTATAACACCTCACACCAACGTCATTCTCGTGCGTGCATGAATTTTCGAAATTGTCTTTGGTTTCCGCTTTGCACTTCGTTATATCTAAATCAATGTCATCACATTGCACGTTCGTAAGAATCACGTCTTCTGCAGTTCCGGCCGATGGAATCTCGTTTCTTTCCAAATACCAGTCGTCGGGATTCAAAACATAGCCTAGCTGTTGGCAAACCAAAGCGGCGTTCTTGATTGTCCAGCCATAATTGCACACGGTTCCCCACTGCTGATTGATTTTGACTTGCAAACGACCTTCTGTTTCCGTTGCGCCACCAAGCAATCTGATTGGTACTTTAGGTTCAACTTGGATGATTTCCGTTTCTGAGTCGTATTTTTCCGTTTCCATTTCGTATGTGTCGTTATCTTGCAAATGTGCAATTTCTTCTTTCAGTGTGAATTTAATACTGTCTGGCTCCGTCCCGCGCGCTTCTAATTTCCCTCCGACCATCATCCCAACTGATGGTGGAAACCTCAAGGTAACTCCGGGTTCAATGGTTAATTTACCACCAGGCCGGATATTTATATCTTTTTCTACGATATATTCACCTCTAGTTAAAGATTCTTCACCTTCAACTTCACCACCGACCTTATAAGAATCAGGATTGTAAAATTTTGGTACATATAGTTGATAATTGTAGATTCTATTTGTTAAAGGATTTGAATTATGGAGGAGGAAGGGAATAAAATTTATTTTAGCCAGATTGTAGCGATCAAAACGATGAAACAGACGAGGTAAGATGTTTTCGTCTCTACTAAAACCTATCCAGTTGTAAGTACAATTAATTGATTTGCTTTGATCTTCAAGATGGCTTCCAATTTCGTATTTAGAATCAGGGTTTTCGACTATGTTCCTAAATATATCCACATTATCCGAACCAACAACTATGGGTGCAGCAACTCGACTTCGAGGATTCAGATTTGATATTGATCCGTCTTCCGGTTGAAACGGTTCAGAAATTCGATTATTTTTAACAAAATTTCTAGTAAAAAGCAGAAACTGATTTTGCGCGTACGGTGAAAGGGCTAAATTTGCCACAAAAATGCCAGAATTGTTGATGAAATAATTTTGAACAATCTCTATGTTCGTTTTCAAAATATTAAATTCTTCTAAGGGTTTACTTTTGATTAGAAGCGCTCCGAATAGACCCTGTCTGAAATGATTGTACTCAATTTTTGCATCCAAATTTAAAGCTGGAGTAATTCTCAATCCTATTCTGTTATTGCCGATAAATTCATTATGACCAATTTGTAGTTTAGTAGACACATTACTGGCTTTCCAACACGTTAATATTTCTAGTGCATCACTTTGGCAGTTTTTGAAATGGTTTGCAGTAAAATTAAATAACGATTGCCCACAAAAGTTGCCATGCAAAATACCAGTATCCAAATTTTTATAAATGTCTGAATACTGAACCACAGTGGTTTGGTTTACAATTAAAAATTCTGTTTCTTGCGTGTCGTTGAGCCAAACAGCTATACCATAACCTTCATTGGAACTTATCGAAGACTTAGAAATATTTCGGCTTCCTCCAGTATAAGTGATATTAATTCCATCGCCGTTATTGAAAGATATTCTACTATCGGTTACATTAACATCTCCCGCACCACTGGTAACATGAACTCCTGCTACATGTTGATTTTTCGATACGGAACTATTGCAGACGTGAATCTGAGATCTTAAATTATCAACCGCAACACCTCTTCCTATATTTTCAGATATGTCGGAATTGCTGACGTTAAGATCGTAACTTTTGCTAAGACCAGAGTACAGTCTCATGAAAACGACAGTGTTCGTACGCATTTGCGCTCTAAATTTAATAAAAATTTGATTACCAGTACTGGTAAGTGACTGAGGTCTTGTATAGTTTCTTATCGAAAATTTCGTTAACGGTCGATGGTTTAGCGATGAGCCATCATAAACTTCAATCGTTGCAGTGTTATTACGATCTGTGACAGCTCTTAAAATATTTAAGGTTATGACATTTCCAGAACGTGTTGTGAAGACTTTATCACACCATTTATCTTGATTTGAAAAAATAGTTTGTTCGGCGAAGAGTTGCAACGGGAATGTCTGACTTGATACCATGGCAAGATTACAAAAATCGTTGTAACCAGATCTGTCCGCTCTTTCATCTGGACGTTCTTCCGCATGGACAAATCTAACACCGTCACCACCATTTTCACTGATTACACAACCATCCAAGTGTGATAATCCATAGCTAGAATTTATGAAAATGCCGTAGCCTCGGTTGCTTCTTAAAACACAATTATTGATCGTAAAAGGCCCGTCTGGTTTAGTAATGTTAATGCCATTGTAAGCCGAGTTAACTATTTCAAGATGATCCATAAGAGGTGGTGTTCCTTGAACATCCAAGGCACTTGATGTGTTTTGATTTCTTCCAGCACCAGCATACAAAATGTGGACGTAATGTAGTTTAGATAAAGAGGTAGGCACGTAGAGAGTATTTCCCAAAGTTAAAACTCTGTTGTATTTGGCATTTTCGAATTTAATTCCTCTCCAGAAAGGTAGTGGTTGATCGTGATGTGGCAAACACTGTATCGCGAGGTCGGGATGGTAATCGCAAACTCCAGAACCGAGCTGTCTTGTTTCCCACTGACAGTCAAACACAGAGCTTTCAGTTCCCACACATTTTGGCTCTTCGTACAGAAGTCGCGGTTTTAACGGCATCTGTCTGTCGAACCAATTAAAGAAGGAACCACCCTGAAATCCAAGTTGTCTGCAGGCCGTTTCCATATCGGCACGCGTCCAACTGCGTTTTTAAATTAGTATATATAGGATTAAAAAAACATTCAACTCACTTCTTGGAATTGGTGCAGACGCTACGCCAACGGCCATTGTGACGCAGTTGAAGTCGGCCCGCCAAAATAGTCGGACCGTCGGAGAGCCGGATGTCTGGGAAATTAATATTCCTCGCAGAGCTTTCCTCCGCGGTCGTCAAAACAATTCGTTCATTTTCGGTCCCCTGGAAATTATAAACTGGTTTAGTAGATTCACACCTGCATCATCCTATTGTTCAAGAAAAAGAAAGTTGCGGGATTACTCCGCAATTGTTCTTGTAAGTAAGCACTTCAATCTTTGCATCTGAAGAATGTAATTTTGCAAGAATGTACAGTGCTCTCAAGGCGCCAATATTAAGTATGAGATCAAAAATATGATTGTGCACGTACAAGGTTAAAATCAGCTCTTGACTCATGATGAAAAGTAATTGCTTTATCGACGCAAATAAGGTGCGGTGAACGTTATTAACCAGAAATATACAAGGTGAATCATATAAGTTGGTAAAAATCCATATTTACATAAAATTTATTTCAATTAGTCCCTTGATTATTATTACATTGCTACATGAACATTAGTTTTCAAAAAAAAGCACTGTCGGAAAAATCTAAAAAAATTGCTAGATTTTAAAAATATTCAGTTTGATAAACAGCTTGTTAAAGTCAGGCAAAAACTAAGGGTGTGGTTATTTTCAAAATTTAGTAGAATCAAGACAGACTGGCGAATATTAACGACCTACATATTCCAATGTTCCAAGAAAATAAAAAAAATAAAAAAAACTGAACTATAATCCATTACATTACTTTCTTCCAGCTGAAGCGAGAAAAGTTTGTAGTTTGAGATGTTTGCAGATCGCAGTATGTTAAAAATGTCAGAGAGCCTTTAACATCTAAAAATGACCATATTTTAAAGGAACTGGAATTAGCACCAAGCAGCCAAGCAGTAATTGTATCAAATTTCGAACAAATCGGTCAACAAATAACATTAAAAAAGTGGATAGAAGACGTTTGGATAACACCAGGTCTATTTTATTTCGCAGATTAACGAGCGCAAGCACAATAACTTTCTAGGCTCTTCCGACGGAATGTCGTTTGCCGAATAAGTAATTATTTTCCACGGTCGGTTAAATGCGGCGTTGCGGAAACAACGGTTGAAAAATCGTCGGGCTCTGGTTAAATTTGTTAACAGAGCAAGAATTATACGATAGAACAAAGTGAATCCATAGAAAAAGTTCTTGGATCTTGAAGTGACGTTGGCGATGCATATTAAATGCTACGGTATATACTCAGGTCAATGGCACATCGTGCAGCCTTATCCAATCTCTTCAGACTCTTGCGAGCAAACAAAGTCTTCACGTTCACCTTCTTTTGCTTTAAAAAATTACTACCGGAAAGTAGTACGAACTCGTTTAAGAAGGGATAAGATAAGATCGTTCTAGCTCAAGCTAACTGTTTGCTGACGAGTTTAGCAACGAAATTGTCATTCCTGCAGTGTGGGGCTGCTAGTATCTACAAGTACATACATACCACAACATCAAGAATATTGATGAGAACACATTCATTGAACATGTCGCGTGATGTTAAATTCTCTACAATTACAATAAATTTGACGCGATCTTCTCGATTTCAAAGAGTATGACCCTTTTTGAGAAGGTCAATCAAGTTATTGACGCTTCACGTGGGTGGAGCTACTTAACAAGAAGAAAGTAATAACAACCAGATCATTATTACCTAATTAGACGAAAAAAAGTTGATGTATCATGTTAATTAACAGTCATTCAACACTCTATTCTTTTATGATAAAAGTAAATAATTAGCGTCTTTTATATTTTATTGTTTTAGGTCAAAACTATTTCAAACGTTGCTGTAATTTCATAAATAAACAATGCAATGCTTACTTCATGATGTTGCAAAAATAAAACTGTGTTAACTTTCAATCCAGTTTTGCTGCGAACATTAATTAATTCATCAAATCGTCCATTGGAACCGTTGCAGTAACGAAATATTTAAATTCTTGAACATCCATTCCCTTCATATTTACTCGCGGACACAGGAGCAATGTATGTTAAATTAACACAACGGAAATTAGCAATAAACTTAATGGATAATGTTAATTACATCTATTAGTTCCTGAGGTTCGTGTTCGGGTCAATTAAAAAATTCGAATAGTTAATAAGATTAGTCAGAATCTTCTCAATGACCAGAAGCACCGCCAGATTATTTTATTTGGCTGAGGAATTGTTTTAACTGCAGCTGCAAAATTATATTCGTAAGTCACTGGTTAAATGTCAGCAAACCCCTACGTGATGCTATCAGTAAAGATGTAAATTTTAAGACAAGATTACAGAGCATACAGTATGAACATAATCCCTCCACTGCATTTTTCAAAATAAGTGTCGTGATTTTAAAACATTTTTGTATATTCAGTTAAAAGAAAACACATTCAAATTTTGAACTGGAGCATAAATTAAAAACAGTTTTTTACGAGCATCGATAGTTTTTTATATTGAAGTTTAAGCAATTGTCACAATCCGTTTTTTACAAGTGCAATGACATTCCCTCTGCAAGATATTTGTCTTTATGATATTTTCACTTAAATATTCTGTTGTGAATATACTCTCTAATTCGTTTCCTTTATTGTACAGATATCCTTTTGATAAAGCTGTAAGCTACATGATATTTAGTGTAGTAGTCACAAATATTTTAATTAATGCGAAGGCATAGGGTACCCGAGCACTTATTATGCAGACTATTCACAGGTGTTATCGCTTTAACATGTGTTCACACTTGATACAATATCAGTAAATAATTAAATTTCCTGACAAGTTTTTTTTTTATTATATGTCTGAAATCTCATCTTTGTACCAGGCAGACAGGTATAGAGTAACAGATAATGCAGCAGTCAATTGTGAGGTTTCAGCCATAAAAGTGTCGGTAGAGTTAATGATTATTACATTACCTACCTAGTCGAACAAGGCTTTTATGGAATGCAGGGACAATAAACTACCGGAAAAAGGAAACTCTGTCTACAATGAGCATCCTCCCTCCTTGTTATTATTAACGAATTAGATATATTTAATTAATAGAGAAATCAGCTGTTTACGACTGAACAACTGGATTTTTCCTTAAAGGAAGTCTTCACATTTTTTCTTCATGAGTCACCTTTTAAATATTATTATCAAATTATTTCTTAATATCACGTAGTGTCTTGTTAACAACGTATTTTATCGGAAATGGTACATTTTTCCGGAATAAAAACGAGTCAGTCATTAAAAGTGATTCATCAGACTGTTACTTGATGTTGATAAAATTGTATCTTTATTATCTATTTTCATCTAATATGAACAGTATGATGTGACCACGTGTTTACTATTTTTTAAAAAATTTCTTTTAATACCAATATTACGCATTTTTTTGGTGCATTTTTCTTAGTTTTTTTTTTGACACATCAGCATTTGGTAAGATAAAATTAAGGGTTAAATTTGACGATTGAGCCTAATAAATCAAAAAAAAAATTCTGTTATCTCCTCTTTAAATTGAGATCGTTCTAATCTTGAATTTTGTAATCTATTTAAATAATGCTGTAGATACAAAGGAAAATGAAGTTTAAAGAATTTTGTTCATAATCAGTTTAAACAAACTATAAAAAATATATATCTAGTGTACATGATACGAATTTATTTCAATTTTAATAATAACAAAAATATAAATTTTTTTTAAGAGTTTACAAGGCATTAATTAAAAACGCTTGTAATTAAATGGAACACAATACAAAACTACAAGTTAGAAACAAATGTAAAATCGGCAAATACAAGAACACACTTCTAGGTAATTAATTTACAAATACCTTGTAAACGTTATCTATAATGTAGAACATTTTGTAGAATATATAGTCGTTGAGTAGTGTATTGAGAAATTTTAATACAATTATTTTTTTATAAGTTTATATAAAAAATGAAATCAAATTTGTCGTAGCACGTGTTACATACAATTAAAAAAAAATGTAATAAAAGAAAAAATATGATGAAACGTCAGTTAATTGATTTTCAAAAAATTCTTTTGGTTTTAGCTTGGTTTGGTATAGTTATTTTTTTTTTATCCATAAAAAGAAACCAATAAATTCTAATATGAAATTCATATGAGTTCAAAAAAACGGTGAATCTGCATTAATATATTCTTTTAATAACAACAAAAGATGCATCGCCAACGTTAACATTTCGGTCGCTACATTAATTTAGTCTCTTACTTGACCAATCTTAAATGTATATAAATAAAATATCAAATAATTGCTAAAAACATGTACCACAAAGAGCAAAAAAAGTAATAAATTAATGAGGTACTACTTTATCATAATGTAAACAAGAAAACTGTTACGAATCGATACGGCAATGTTATGACTAATATAAGATAAATAAAATATGATTTATTCTAAAAAATATCAGTTAATAATAATTATATCTCTTAATAAAAAATATATAAACAAATTGTTTTTAAGAAATTATTCAGCAAGTTCTTTATTGAATTAACTGGTTCGAAAATACCGAGAGTTATGAATGAAAAGACTATTTCTTTTCTCTTGTAAATTTCTTAGGTCCCTGGGCTAAATATTAGCATTGTATCTCCAATTAATTTAATATCTTTTATCGTTGCATGTAGGTACAAGCAAGTGCTTTATGTACCAACAATGTTTTTATCAACGTGGCTTTGGATAGTCAAATTTTTATTTGCTTTCCCATTTTATTGCGTTAGTCATCATCGATCCAAAACTTTCAATCTTGTGAAAGCTTCAACAGTTTTCCTTTTATTATTAGGTAAGTGTGCTATAACACTAAAATGTAAGATAATTTGATAATAAAATATAAAATCGGTGAATTAAGAAACATTCTGTAAAATAGATGGGTACTTACTCTAGCAGTCAAAACACCTCGAACGGTAATTCCAACTTGTGGTTCAACGTGTATTGTAACTCCTGGTTCAATGATTAATTCTGCATTTCTTTCAATGATGATGTCATTTCGTAACCAGTATGGACTCTTAAGTTTACTAAAGACTAACTTATCATTAACTATAGTGCCACCAGGATGTTCGGTTCTTGTCCCCCTAGACCCCTCTGTACTTCCAAAATAAACCCCCGTTTCTTGCGAAATAACTCCACTCAAATCCCACAAAAACAACAAACAAAGCAACGTCCTCAAAAAATTAAACATTGTTCCACCAATCACGCACCAGCATCACTTTTCGCAAAGTACCCGATTTTTCGAAAAAAATTTTGGACCGTTAAAAGACGCACTGTTTACCTAGTCTAAGTGAACTTTAACGTATACTTCACTTTCTTTAACGTATTCGTGTCGAAATATTCGCATTCTCAACGCAGACAATTTAATCGATTGATTGGATACGGTCAAGGCACTTTATCGCTACGTCCCGACGAAAAATTTTCGAATTTCTTCAATAAACACCCACGAACAAAGCTTTAATTTTCAGATGGGTTTTTTAACGAACGAGAGGGACGGTAGGCGCGGTTTGACTTGTTTTTTACGTAAAGAATCTAGTCACGTGACCAGGTGAACCCCCACTCACCTGTGTCAGGTAGAACAGGTGTGATTGTGTTTTGGAATGCCGATAGATAGCGCTTTGGTACGAAGCGTTGACCACGGTGGATGGGTCTCGACTGGGATGAGCTTTTATGAATTTCAGGGAACACGACGAACGTAATTACGCGTAGGTCGCCGTTAATTGATATAATTTACCTTTTCGTCTGTTGGAAAGAATGAGGTTTCAGTGCGACAGGTGACTTTTCGCTCTTTTGTTTGTTTTTGCTATCGTTTGTGTTTATGTCGTAGTTTTCTTTAAATATTTGAACACATTTAGTAGTAATAAAAGAATGACACACGACATTAAACGTAATCGTAGGGCGATTAGAAACAGGTTGACGGATATTTGCTTTATTTGAATAACAAAAAACTGTGACGTTTAGACTTCTTCATCATTAGTGTGCAGCTCGCAGGAAAATAAATAAAAAATGTTATTTCTGTACTTATTCCCCATATACAGGTGTTCAAAAAGGTGTATCAGTTTCCTACTGTTAGAGAGGGACGGACAGGTACAACACCACAAACCACATTCGGAAGCTCGTTTAGAAGATTTGAAACCTCAAATACAGAGTTTGGCAACATGCAGAAGTGATGATAATAAGCATTTGTAGCATTGATATTATAATTTCAAATAAATAAATCGAACACAGAAGTTTGTCTCTTCGCTGCATTTGTTTGTTAATTTGCTGTTCTTTGGTCTCGGTCTCAAAACTTCTTAAAAATTACCGTTAGTGTAATTAAGCTTCAATTTCTCAAATTTTGTAAGTTAAGCTAAAACTGTATTAATACCAAGAACATGAACACTATTACAGTTATTTGTATTTTCTTTCAGTTCTAACAGTTTACAAGAGTAATATTAGAAATATTAGAATTAAAAGTCTCATTACCTTATCATAGAATTGCGTTATTTCAAAAATCTTTTTTCCATTGTATTTCCAAATTCCAAACATTTCTTTCTTATGCTAGATTTAATAAGAATACTTGACATAAAATTGTATTTTGGGGAGTCAAGAATTAAAACATTTTAGGTAAAGCCCCAGTATAAACATTGTGTTAGTTTGTTATTAATTTATTAATACCATGTAGCTTAGTTTAGCATAAGTTTATTGTATTTTGACGCACGCAATTTCATTAGTTCATTTCTTTCATTCAAGCTTTGAGTTGTAGAACAGAAGTTTTATTTAAAATTAAGTTTCCATATTTATGTCATTGGCTTGGTAAAATTGGAAAAACCAAATTATTTAAAAAAAGAATCCAGGTATTTAATATCTACGGAAGTATTTACCTTGACATGTTTTATACAAATGGTTGTCTTTTATATTAATTATTGAGTCTGATTGCGGACAAACTAATAAGTGATATATTTCACATATTTACTTCTTAAACAGATACAGAAATACAAAGAGGACTTGGTCATGGGCCGGAGTACCTAGTTCTCAGTTACGCTACTGGTAAAACATATCACTGTTTGTGGTAATCGATAGCTGAAAAATAAGTTATGTTATAGTTTATATTTTTTACAATAAAAATTAATTTAAACATTTTTTTGAAGGAGATACCTAGCCTGATCTGACACTATATTGTTTGCAGTAAAAACTGTTTTGTTACTTCATTTATTGCCACTTTTGTTCCTCATTAAATTTAATAAAATACCATGTTTTGAGATACATTTAAACTGAAAAAAAAATACAATGGATATTGTTTTTATTAAATATTTTTAGCTGAAACGAGTATAATACTGTAATACTATTTAATAAATATTAAAATCGTAACTATTTTAATAAAATATAATAAACATCATCTCAAATCTGCAGTAGAAAAATTTACTTTATCTCGAGAAAATGGTAGGAAAGGTAGAGCTCAATATAATACTCTTTTTAAAACGATTTCTTCAGGTGATAAGAATTATACCCGTTTAAATTTAAATAATTCTGTGATTTCTAATCCTCTGAAAATTGATGTTAATAAAATGATCACAAATCTCTAACGTGGTATATTTTTCCACGAGCTCGAACAGACAGAAGTTGATATTAAAGCTTACACGCGTGATTAAAAAGATCTAATATACATCCAAAAAC
>QDEB01041946.1:0-10317 GCA_004193795.1 Asbolus verrucosus | reverse complement strand
TATATGCATACAAAAATATGCGAATTTCTCCAACAACTCATCTTAATTCTATCCATACGTACATATTCAGCAGACATCAGATACAATATGTCTTGCAATTTATGTAGCGTAAATTTCTACCTCTCACTTTATTGAATCATGTTATAATGACATTAAAATAATACGTCATCTTCTATAAAAATGGTATTATTGCATTGCACTTAAGGCAATCCACATACTTTTGAAAAAATGTTTCAGTAGTCATTAAATTAAATTAAACGTTTAAGATTAATTTGGAGAACGGGAAGAAATCGAAGACTTCATATTTGATTGAATCGAATTTTTTTTTTTTTTTAATACACTTTTATGGGAATAAGGTGAGCCTTAAAAGCGGATCATGCTACTCAATATTCATTTAAATAACATAAATTCAAAGCATTTTAGTAACTGGTTGATGGTTTATGGTTCAGCAATATTTGATAATCTTTGATCACGATCAACAATTCTTGCAGAAATTATAATCCTCCTTCCGTTATCAGTATAAATATCTCAAATTTCTAATAAATATTTAACGGTTGTAAAATTTATTACAAATTTTATAATGTTATAGACAGGCAATTAACTCCAAAGTCAATTTGTTTTATAATTATTTTAGTATATAATTAGTCTATCTTGTAGATCTTTTACTTTACTCTTCATAAATTACATTGCTTGTTTATTGCATCTTTATTTCGTTGTTACCTTTTTTTAATAATAAAGTAATCCGAGCGGAGAGAATAATTTCTGGGCATAGCATTAAAAATTCAGCAGCATTAGCGAAATAGGTGGAATAATATAATATTAAAAGAAATATTTTCTTATAATTAAAGGTAGAGGGACATCAAAGCAACAATAGAAAAATGTTTTGTACATTTGGGTTATTGAGATGTCAGCAAAAATAAACACACAAAATGTTGATGAAGTTTAAGAAATACATTTCGCATTCAATTATTTTCTTTGAATATCAAATGTTTCAGTTTCTTTGAGATGAAATGCCAAGGGCTAAACAGAAGTTCGCCTTTTATGTTTCGTAGATTACAAAATTATTAATTCCAAATAGGGAAATTTCTTAAATTAATTTTATTCAAGAACAAAAGGAACCCTCTCCCTTATTTTTTTTCCGTGTAACTACCTGTTATTAGTCGACCTGTTTCTGACAATTTCGCAATCAGTTCGAAAATTATTGGTAAATTTCTTTGATATTTTGGGTGGATTTGACGAGCCAATGAACAAAATATCACCTGTGTTTGTAGACAAAACGAGGTTCACTCATATGGCGGTGCATGTCATTTCAACAATTTAAACAATGCAATTTTATGCGTCGGCGATCAAAACGGCACACTAATGGTTAATTATAGAACCAAATCACCGTGCACGTTCTATACACAAAATATTATTAAATTATTAATTATGTAATTTGTTATTGTTGCCAACAGAATCATTGCTGTGATGAAATTGCAAATAAACATCAAAAAACCTAAAACATATTATAGTAATCGCTATTATTCCATTGGCCATTTATGGACAATGAACTAATTACAAACCTGCATAATGCAATCCCGAGATGATATCGACAATATTAGAAAGATGCCGGTTGCAGGTTTCCAGGCAAAAGCGTTGAATTTATGTTTTCACCATTAGAAAGCTGAAACCGTAGCCAAGCTGAATTTGTGCAAAACAGGCACCCAAACGTGAGCCTTTGTTCTATTTGTGTCAAAAGAAAAATGAATTATTAGTAAAGTAAACGAGCAATAAATCTCGATTCCTGTCAGTCATTGTGATTTGGCGTGAAGCGAAGCTCGAACACAGAACTAAAATTACGTAGAGAGCCTCACTCACTAAAGCTGCCACTGAACGACTTACGAAATCAAAGCAGAGCCGACCCGCCTTTATGGACATGCTTACCTGCAACAAAAATAAAACACTTAATTATTTCTTAAAATTAATGCTAAAGGAAGAAAGGAGAAGCTAAACTGTCAAGAAAACAATATTTTTTAAGCAATAACTACCCTGTAAGAGTATATTTCAATTTATGACGCGTCAATCTAACTTTTCAAAAGTAAAGCAAGCAATATATTCATGTCATAACCAGAAATGTTCAGAAACTGCATACTTAACCTGATTCCTAGAGATGGTTGTATATCAAACTTTGTAATTACTTAATATCAGGAGACAGCATGAATGAATGTGATGCAATAATTTCTTTCATTTTTTATAAGGAAGTAGAACATCTACATTTTTTAATTTCTGTAGAAAACCTAACCTACACAAAAGGCTGAATGTATCGATGAACATAAGCAAGAGGGTACGGAGCGTGCTGCAACAAACGGTTTCAAGAATTACCTCTCTTTACAATTCGATTCAGGTACATGCAAAAAAAGCAACAAGGGGAACACAAAAGACGAATTAAAAAGATTATAAATCTTCAATTTGTGGCCATTTTTCAGGGATCGGATGCTAATATCTGGATGGGTAACATTGAAAAATTGGATTTTTCTCATTGAAACATTTTATCTTTTATTTTAATTCTACTTTTGCAAAATCATGATTTAATTCAGCCGAGAAAGCCACGTTATTCGTGTTTTTTTTTTTGAGGTAGTGGGTAAAATCATTCTATATAAATGATGAGAATGCCGGTGAGCGTTGCGAAAGTGCTTTTGGAACGTGTTACGTGGGTACAAGATGTCCCTTTCCGACGTAAATCACTCAAGTCGCTGTCTTACTCGCTGACTTTGGAAGATTTGCGACTAAGCAAATGTCACAGATCAGCAAGAAAAAACCTTTATCTGCACGGCCTGGATCCTGTCTAACAATCTGCCACTGGACAGTGTTGCACATTCCAGTCGGAAAAAATTATTGACGGAATTCAGGTGTATGTATTTTCTATTTTTCATGATTGTTATTGAAATTTTGTGAGAATTCGTCGTAAACTCCGTTATTCCATAACGGCCTACTCATTTCGTCAAATAAAACCGAAAATAAGGGTACGGTTAAACGGTAACAAATATTTTATTGTTTATAGATCGATTTACGTTCCGAAAATATATAACATGAAGAGAAAGTGTAGTAAAAACAAAAGTAAATAAAACTGAATATGTCATAAAACATTTTATAGCCGTACTTGAATTGACGGGGATTCAGCTCAGTGGCACTCTTTTACCAAAGCGATGTTGCCGAATTGGAATTCTTCGTAATGTGTGTACCTAGAAACCTATCAGAAGGTCATAAAATTTATTTTTAGATTTACTTAAGCTTGTGGAGCCACAACGTGAGAAAAAAATACAACTCGCTGCTCCCTTTTATACAATAATTTTGCCTACGCCTCTGCGTCCGCAATTAAAATGTCAGAGACACACACTCACATCAAGAAAATTTCTCGGTTGCGAAAGGGGGATATAATTTATGGTATTATTTAAAATATTTAATGACATCAAGACGATGTCAATGTTTTATAGGACATCTGTGTCATAATTCTGAATTTAGACGTGACTTATAGCTGGAAAATCACACACAATACTTGTTTTTAATTAATGGATGGATGGATTTATGACACGGATCGTGAGGGGGACATGCGGAAATGCTAATTATAATATTCATTAAAATGGGTGTCGCTGCTGGATTGATAGATTTTTTCAAGGAAATACCAGAAGTGTCAATCCCAATTTAATCCACGACACGACCTTCTTGATCTTTAGCCTCATAATGCCGAGTGATGTTCCTTAATGAATATTTCAATTTTTTCCAGCATTTTTACAACAAAGAAAATGGCAAATAAGAAACTACAGTTATATAACTTGAAAACAATATATTAATCAATCTTTATAACACCGCGTGTGAAACCTGATATCAAACTTCAACGTTGATAGAAAGTGACATAAACAACGAAAAATAATTCTTGAGACAAAAGATTATTAATAACTACACAAACTCAAATCTTCGAAAGTGACCAGTTTACAAGCCGTGTCTGACGGTTATGCCAACAGTACCAATCCAACTTTGATATTTGACGTTTGAATTAACACAGAAATCTCTATCGGTACCGTGAAACACACCAAAGTCTGTGTTTAGATTTTTAGTTAAGAATGTAGCATTAATTTTAATGACATGAACACCACGTTGCCAAGTAATAATGATTCTGTAACATTATAGTTGTGAGAAGGGGCAAAAATAAATAACAAAATCAGTCTATAAAAGCATAAGGAATTAGACATAACTAAATGCCATTCACAATTAACAGATTAAATTTGTTTCTATTAATACTGCTGTTAGTGTTACAAAACCTTTTATAAACCTGATTTCTAATAAACTTTAGTATTATTATCAACAAAAAATGAATTTTGTCCGCATCTTTAGAGTATGAATAACATATATCATATTTATGCGAGATTTCCGATAATTAAAAAATTAAATCTAAAAAAATTAAACCCTTTAACCACATAAAAACATTACCACTTTGATGGACATACATAAAAATGCTGTTTATAAAATATTATAAATTAATAATAATTAGAAAAACATCTACCTACCGAAGCAGTAAAAAAAAACTTCAAGAATTAATAAATTTTTCAAAAATTTTAATAAATTTTTACATGTCATCACTTCATGAAAATATCAAGATTTTAACATTTCTTTGGGTCTTCTGTTAAGTAATTGAAAAAAAAAATGTCATCACGGATGGAAATTCTGAACTTTCCAATTAAGCAATTTACCGATTTAGCCATTATGTTGCTCATGGCAATATCTGAATTGTCATAAAATATATTAATATTTTTTGAAAGAGTATAAATTAGAAAATGGGTATTCATTCAAGAGTTAATTTTCGCTGTTCTGTTTTTTAAATAATTTTGTAATCCCAAAATTATTAATAATATATCTGCATGTATATTGCAAAGTTAATTTGCAGAAAATACATATTAGTAAAAATTGATTAAAAATAATTATACGAAAAATAAACTCGTAAAGTAAACAATGCATGATTTCCACAATCGATAACAAGTAACTTCTTCATTATAGTCTTCATTTGCTTCTCATAAAAATCATTTATCATAAACGTAATTAGATCTTAATTAATGAATCGGTTTTGTAAAGTAGTCTGTGATTATAAGAAACGATTATAATGGGTTTGCTCTTGTCATTATTAATTCTAATTTACAACTTTTAAACAATAAAATCCTGTACCTAACTGTTCGCAGTGAAAAGGAATTTAACAATTTTATCATCCTGATGAGATATACTAGTTTCTATTGCTAAAAATTATTGAAGTAACTTGGCGATTATGACAAATAAGTTTTTTAGATTCATTATTAAGAGTTACGTATTGTACAACTTTGTAATAGTGTATTATACAGCAAGGGAGGGAAATGCCTGATTTTTCCGGAGATGTAAACTTGAATCCCGAGGGCGCAGCCCAAGGGATACAATACATCGAGGGAAAAATGGCGTTCTCTCCAGTCGTCTTTATACTATTTTTTTCACCCAAGTAAGATTAAAAATGAAAGAAGTAGTTTTTTATAACCTAATTTATTGACATTTTATTTAACATTTACTAATTTCAAAATTATTAGTAGTACTTGATAAATTTTAATTTTACTGTTAATGAATAAATTCTTACAATATATCATTTTTCAATTTTTTTTTAATAGTTTTTTTTTTAATTTATCTTGTCCTTTAAATGAAATACACAAAATTTCTTAAAATATATTTTAATTTTTGGCTAATAATAAAAACTCCGTATGGAGAATCTTGATATATAACTACGGAATAATTTGTTATTTCTGTCACGATTTTTGTATCATAGAAATCGACAAAACTCTCGGTTGTGAAAAAACAATATTATTTATATTAGGTAAATTGGTTACTTTGTCTGCAGAATAATAATTAATTACATTACTTTCAAGAAACTACAGTTCGAAAAAAAACCTTTTTTTATTCATTTAAAATGATGATTGCTCGAAGCATATTTTATAAAACGCACACTTTATTTAAGATTTAATATTGCTTAGCCAAAAATAATGATGAAAATTAATGACTTCGTAGTCTATTACAATTCAAAAATGAAATAACATTTCCCACACTTTGTGTTATGAAAATAATATTAGAAGTTGATACGTTTAAAGAAATATTTTCAAAACATGCATATTAAGAAAAGTATTTTCACTCTGATCTACGGTGTAAATATTTGGTTCCTAATTCAAATATGTTCACCATTTGTTTAAAGATCTTTATATTCGCACAATCGTAAACTTGGCAAGTTCCACAAATACATAGTCATGACAATAGCCCGGGTCAGTTAATATTAGAATATGACATTTCTATTATTATTTTCATGAACATTCTAATGATACGCAAATAAAATAATTATTTAACATTACACGAATTAAAATTTGACGTTTCAAAAATTAAGCACTTATTGTCTCTTTAAAACTTCAGTGACTTTTAAATAAACTTGGATATAACTGAAAAAAGAAAACGAACCGACTTGGGATGCAACTGGGCCGACCAAAACTTTATTAATTATGGCATATTTAGTGTTTACAACACAGAAATGTTTGTATATAAAACTTCATTAGTTGAAATAAGTGTAAATAAGGTAAAATAAAAAATGTTTTCGGTGAAACCAAATATGATTAAAATGATATGCAATTTCGAATTTAAACTTGGCCTCTTTTAAAACTAAGTTAGTTATAGTCTACAATAATAGACGGCGCTAGGTTCTTTGATGATTAATCATAGGAATTACACATAATTTATTTTCTTGATATTCGTTTCAATCCACATTGCAGTTGAAAGCATCGTCATTGACGGTAAGTAATCGCCAAGTAATGAAATTATATTTGAAAAATGACTATTCATCAAACTGACTGTGGTATTATTACTATTTTGACAAAATAATGATTAAAACATCATTGCTTTTTAAAATGCACGAATTTCTCCACAGCTAATAAAACTGATACCACAATTTAGTAAGTCAGTAGAAGCTGCTACCGGAAAAATAATATCATTCCAACAAAACAGTAGCACTTGTTTCATCGAGCAGAAAATCGAAGATAAAACAATCTTTTTTTTTTCATTTTTAAAACAACAGAAGTACCAGTTCTTTTAAGTTAACCAACAAATTTGTCAGTCTGTTGGTGTCAAAATTGGTAGCTAACAATGGATAACAATTAAAATATGGGTGGAATCACAGCGGCCCGATTATAGTATTATTTTTGTACCAGAAGAAAATTTAACAATATTTTTATTTAAAAAGGCGGAAAATTGGTTTTTGCTACTATTAGTATTGTTATCGCAGTGTACTAATTTAAGTTAAAAAAAAAGAAATATATATAATTGGTATAAACTCTGAACCAAACCTATCCATCCTTTCTAGATTTATATATTACTTAAACGTTCTCCAAATTCATAGATTTTTTTTCATACTCTTCTTTTCTCTTTTATTTTATTAGAACTTTCTCTACATCTCTTAACTTTACAAAATACAACCCTTATCAACTGGATCTGTTACCGATTCCTTTGACCCGCATCACCCAACACTGTTGAATTTTTAATGCGACCTCTTTCAGTGTTACCACAAATATCCCTCACACGAGTTGCAATATGCCCTCCTAAATTACTTCCTAACTCACTCCTTGCATTAATATCGGCAACAATGTTCACGATTTGCACTTATTTATCTTTCATTAAAAAACTAAAGCCAAAAAATCACTTGTAACATTTTCAATAATAATTAAAGATACATAAAGGTAAGGGCTATAGCTCCAAGATGGAGCAAGGAACGGAAAACAGCACTTAATTCTGGAGTTTAGGTACGTCACCCTACCTAAACCTCCATTTAGATCTATAAAAGAAGGTGCATGCATATAGGTATACAGGTTAAAGTGACTTCGTCAAATATACGTAATTATTGTATAGATGTTGTGCATGTTTTTTTGTTTATGTTCATATTTATACGAGACAGAACTAAAAAAAAAACAGAATCAGTAGAAACAAGTTATTATAATACACATTTCGTGAGCCCTCCGTTTGTCATCTACAGTTCTATTAATTCGAAATAGAGTAGATGGAAACACACCCGGGTTTTTAAAATTATTTCTCTACAACTGTAAACAAGTTATACTTTTGGTTTCATCAATGCTTTTATTTACATTCATTCGCTATATCCACCTGTTTACAGACTGTTATTGCTTACTGTGAAAACAGTTTATGTGTCCACTGAAGAGATTCGACAAAAATCCAAGGGTTGATGTACGGTACGATCGAGACGAATATGAGGAAAATAATCCAGGATTAGAACGACATGTCACTTTAAGTGTTAATGTTCTACTAATATTTCCACATAATAATTATATTCTATTAATTGCGATTCAGCACGAAGCAAAATGTCCTAATACTCCGTGAATTTAATAAGTTAAGTAGGAAATGGGAATTATTTAGCTGCCATTCGTAGTAAAATAATGATTCAATAATAAATAAATACACAATTAATTACTAAAATTAATTGGTCGGACAGCCTGCAGTGTCATTACGAATGCAAGCTGGCGAAATAATGTTTCAGGCGCCACTTTCGTTGTGAAGCGTGTTTAAAAAAAAAACTGGCTCGGTTAATTTAATCGGCGCGTTAAGTTAGGTTAGTTACTCGTTCATTATCTTCCTCTAAAAAGTCTAAATTCCTCGTCATCCCATTAGCGGTGTGCCAAAAACCGGCGATCATTGATAATGCGAGGTTGCGGGCGAGCGTTTCTAAATCTACACGGTGAGTGTTACTAAAAGTGAGGACAGAGACCGGTTTGTGTTCGAAACTCGGCTATCGCACCAGACGAATATTAATTAACAGGTAGAAAATTTACAACACAATGCGTCTGATTTGTTTACAGAGATCACCTCATCAAAACAGTTCACTTAAGTGGTAATTAACCAAAGCACCGCTAACTCCATTGTATTTCGCCTGAGACATCAATTTTCCAAAACTTGTTGAAAAAGTTGTCGAGCGCCGTTTACGACTTGGCTATATTGTTTACAAGATCGACTAAACGACAGGAAAAACAAAAAAGAGGAAGAATATAAAATTAGCATGAAAGGATTTATGGTTGACGTTTTAAGGTGCAATTTATGTTGATACGTCAATATTGATTTTTAGTAGACGATAAATAAACAAATGACCCCACGAAAAATGTCCCAAAATAAGAAAAATACTGAATTTCTCAGACAAAACTTCCAAGGTGACGCCAACTGTCCTTCCTAACTAGAACGTTATTTATCGAATTTAACGGGCGACAAACAAGGATTACAGTTATTCACTTTTCGCTCTGTACACTGAATTTGTGAAATACAATACACTCGATGTGCAACGGGTGGTTCATTATGTTCGTATTTGTTAATCAAGACACCCATTACATATTTGGATGAATCGTGAATTATAATAATCACGATTTTTAAGCTTCATCTATATGACACACTTTTTCTTTCATATTTTCAACAATCGGTTACAGTTGAAACTTTAAAGTACTTCACTGAATTTCATCCTATTTTTTATTCTCAAGGATACTACTTACTCATTTCTTTTCTTTGCTTGTTGCAAAGATTATTGTTGAAAAACATATAGTTACCAGGGAATCCAAAGTAAAAATAATTCGGTTCTTTAAAGAACCCCTATTGCCATTTGATTTTTGAACAATATTGTTCCAGAAATTTGATAATTTTTCAAAAATAACATGCAAAGAAAAAAGTTTTTTTTATTTTTGCCTGTCCAAAGGCTGTTCAAAAAATCAAAATTTTACTAACAAAAGCAATTTAATCCACAGCTGTGTTCCGCAGTACATGGACGGTGAAATCAGTCACAAATCAAGATTCAAGATACCATACATCATGCATTTTTTATAACCTACGTTCATGAAAAGTTCAGTTGTCTCAACATAATATTTTCTGCCATATCGCCAAGTAATATATTGTTAATTTAGTTAATTTATGCCCAAACAAATTTCAAACTTACGGATATAGTAATGTTAAAACATACAATGTAAAATCTATTTACATAAATACATGATATCGCATAACTCAAAAATACAATATTTTGATTTATATGGCACTTTGAGTTATAAATTATTATGAAGTAGGCAGATACATAAAAAAAGGGTTAAAATATCACATTATAGATCAGCATGCAATCGTTATACACTGTTTTGTGATAGGAAAAACATTTGACAACTCAAATTCCTCCTTCCAGCTGACCCCTGTAATATGTGGTTATATTTACATTTTTATTAATAAATTATTATAAACGTTATATATATATATATATAT
>QDEB01041935.1:763-12540 GCA_004193795.1 Asbolus verrucosus | reverse complement strand
CCGATTTTTATTTTCTTTTTTTTGTTTACCTCCATTCGATGTTTGTAACAAACTGACAAAATTTCATCGTTTTATCTTAATTAATTATGAAGAGGGGCTGTGCACCCCCCACAACCCTTTGAGCTATATTACCCATTAACGAACTTGGATCTAAGAATTTGACAAAGAATCCGTACACAAAATTTAAACTCGATAGGTCAAACCGTTCTCACGCTATCGGTGTGATGTCCTAGAGGACCAGCGAGCGAGCGAGCGAGCGAGTCACATGGATAAGATCAATAACGCTCCTCGCTAATGCTCGTGCGCTAAAAAGTCGAAGAAAATAATTGTGCAATAGTAACGAACGACGCAGACATCATCTCTTGGGGTCACGACTAATTCCAAGCAATGGTGAATAATATATGATATAAATGAGATATGATAAGATCAATACTACAAAAAAGACCGATCAGAAAGCAATAGTGTCAAGTGAAAGAACGATCGTAAGTCAATATCGGAAAAACATTACGTCCTTATCCCGTCGTACTTGAGAAAATTTTTGAAACGATTTCAGTTTCTTTTGCTTGCTTTTCCCGCGTTCCTTCCCCAACTCATTATCAGTGACCTAGCACCATCAAAAATGAAACATGCTACGTCCCTGGAGTGCACACATTCCGTGGAATTAAATAATTAGTAACATACGTTTAAAGCGCTTAAAGATAACATCAATTAAACGTTTACATTCAACACATTCTAAATAAGGGCCTGCTGGTGAATTCCTGCTGACGGATCGATGGATGCAATAAAAAAAGTTATGACTGGACGTGTGCGACTTTTAATTTAACTTTTATTTGTTTAATTAAAACGGGACCGATCCGACGTGTCCAGCACTTAAATCGTGACCTTGGCACTTACCCACTCAATAATTTATATAAATAAATAAATATTTTCCGTATTATGCGCCATAAATGTGGATTTATCGCGAAAAAATCGTGCGCGATTTAAGCTTTTTAAGCGGAGTCTATATATATGGTGTTTACGATCAAGACTGTTAACTTCGAAAACAACCAACTCACACACGCAGATAATATCGTGAAATATGAAGGGGACGGTGCTGATAGAAGTCCATTAGTTAAAAGGGCCGTGAAAAACATTCAATCGAACTTCGGAAATGAAATCGGGAATCCCTTCGCGACAAATGCGCTCGAAATTAACGGAAATAATGTAGAGGGCGATGATGAGGAATCCCTCTAATATCGTGACGCATAGGTGGCGGATGGGCTGAAATTGAAATTGTGAGAATTTGCCCGAATTTCAGAAGAGATCGTGATTATGGCGCTGACCATCATTACACGAGCGCTTAATTAAAAAATTCACGTACAACCCCGCCGCGAACAAATTGCACTGCTTTGTGTTAAATTATTACTTCAGTAATTAATATGCAAATGCAGCGTTGCATAATGGCGCATTTGCAGGCGATGTCTTTTTCGGCGCGGAAACCAGATTAATATATCATAGTTTAAATAACTTTCTTCCTGTCCTCTTGTGTGTATTTTGACGATTCTCTAAATCCCAGCCTTGAAGCTAAAATCGCATTTCCCCTTTCATTATTCTAGGTTTTTTAGATAATTCACGCAGGGGTCGACAATTTCCAAAGTATACTAAAAACTGTAACTCGAACTCCCCAAAATCGTTATATTTTGCGTAAATTTACTTAAAAAATGCAAATATTTCGTAAATTAATATTTAAAACCGGCTAAATTGCTTGTAAATATTTTCTTACGGTTAAAAAAAAACTCATTTAATGAGAATCCATTACAAGAATTTTTTACCCAAATTGTTTAGAATATAAAGATTAAAGTACATACACTGTTTAAAACAAACTATGAATATTACAAAACCTAACCCAGAAATCTTCCGTTGTGTTGGCAAAAATTAAAAACACTTCTCGGCTAGTAATAAAGTATCACATGTGTTTAACGGCTTGTTTAGTATTCGCCATTTTTATAGTAAACACGTTTTTTGACTTGAGTAATTTTGATTTTATTTTTATTATCCTGTCAAAGACGAATTCCAGGTTCGCTTTATTAGGTTCATGTCTGGTAACCTTGGTGGCTCTTACATATGACAAAATTCATTGAAAACTAGCACAGCTGACCAAAAATATGCAAAATTAACACTGCCCTACTAATAACAAAGCACACATTTAAATACAAAAGAAACAACGCGCACTCGACGTAGATTTCCATTTAAAAGTCAAAATAAAAAGCTAAATTAGGTTAAAACTGTCCCTTTGATAATCCCAAGATACTCCTTAGGTAGAACTGACGTCAGAGACGTTTTTGGGGGGAATCTTAATTACACTAATTAAAATTCTTTGATATGAGCTGGCTCTTTCCTCCACTTTGCATCGATTATTTCTGTAAACGATTATGAATTCAACATTCAACACGTGCCACAGTCCCAAAAGAGTTGATTACACTATGATAATGCTGGTCCTGTATAGTAATACACAATACTGTCAAAATAACCTCGTTTTCAAATAATCCAACACCGTTTAGGCACAAAACTAAATAGAACAAAAGTTGTTAACAATTCAAAATATACACTGTAAAGTATGTTGTTTTGAATTATAAATTTCTATGAAGAAAAATGGAAATAAATGAAAACTAGATTAAAAGCTACTACCATCGGTACCAACCCGAACAATCTTCTTAAAAGTTTTCGTTTTATTCGTCCAGACTACCAACAATTTCTCCTCAGATTCATTCACCATTAAAGTCTGGATTCTTTGAAATTACTCTGTGCTTACAATATCGATCTTGGAAAAATAAGATTTGTTGACTGCAACCGATTTTGGGACTTAAAATGTTGGCGTTAGCGTCATGCCCCCACTCCGGCGCCACCACTGCTCTCAAAATGTAAAAAGTCCGGTAATTTTATTGCACAAATCGGGGGTGCGCTAGAAATGTTGTTTTTGAAAAGTAACTGCCTTCCGTTTAATTCTGAGCATTTTAATTGGATCGTCTAGCCATCCTGCCACTTTCCCATCGTCCCTTGAACGTATATCCGCCCCATTAAAATGTTCGAGTGAAATTAAATTTGGTAAAAATGTTTTTTCCGACGTTTCACCGTTTTCGCTAATTCGTACGGTTTTTATCGTCGGTTTCCTTGCAACTTTTTATATACCGCCCTTACTTTCTGGTCCGGAGATAAATTCTCAATCTCTCTATATATATATTATCTCTCCAGGGAAGGCCTCTTTCTTTCTCGGTCGCCGTTATATGGTCTGATGATAATACAATTTAGATTTAGACACGAAAATAAAGCGGGTGTTATAACCTAATGGATATCGCTGTCTTACTTTTGATGTTCTTATATTATTATCTTTTTTCATTTTTTCGGTTAATAGCGAGTTGAATTGATAATGACCGGAAACTTCGGCGAACTCCTCGAGAAAGAAAGCAAAATCCATCAAAACGGGGCCCGATCATTAATTAAAACGTTTAATAAGCAAGTGAGATCGGTTGTTTGTTGTTACTTTAATTAATTTGGGTGCACTGTTGTTACAAGTAATAAAACGATGTTGTCACTTAAGATAAACGATAAAACCAACCTACTCAAACAGCTTCTGTTTGAATTGCATTAAAACACGTTTTTATCATGCCAAAGTCATTGAGTGTAAAATTCTACAGATTTTTCAATTTCGTTTATAGCCATTATACATTTTTTACTCTTGTTCACGTCAAAATTTACTAAATTGATGGTGTGCTTTAGCACTATTATTTTCAACGTTTTTTTTTTCTGTTAATCCCATCAGTTTCATTGTCTCTAACTAACGGATATTACTTTGTAATACATGTTCGACGCAGCAAAAAAAAACTTCCACTATTCAATACAGAAAACAAAGTCGAATTCATCCATTGTTTTGCAGATATTTGCAAAATATAAAATGCGTATTTCAGCGCGCTGGTGCTGTTCTAAAAAGAGTACAAAACTAGCCCCTAATTCCACAAAACTAACAATTTTTTATGGACGCTTCATAAATCGTTTCATAATTTGTTTGCCAGCAAACATTTACTGTTTACAATTACAAATTTGGACAGAAAGACAACATTACACAAACTTAAACATCCTTATCTTTATTATGTTTTGGAATAATCAAAGAAAAATGTACATTATAAATTGTTAATCGCAGCCGATTAAATCTCGGAACGGACCACCATAGACGTTCGTCGTTGCTGAATTTATTTATATAAAATTACTACGCTTGTAACTGTCCATCAGCGGCGTCTTGAATTATAAATTAGCAGATGTTTTGGATTATTTGAACAATTCGACTATAAAAACCTTGGCGTACGTGTCTCGGTTATGTATAATAAGAATTTAAATTTATCAGAACGGCGACTCCTCTTTGATATCTATAGTGTAATGTTTTATTAATATGACACCCGATAATCACGAGTGGCGTAATAAATCTTGCAACTACCTACCAGCTCATTATTAACACCACAAAATCATATTCATCAATCAAGAAACTCGAATCCCTCTCAAACATCGTTGTTTGGGAAAGTGAGCACGTAAAAAGCTGGAAGATTTTATTATTGATCTCTTCGTCTTCGACAGATTTAAATTGAAAGAATGGCATTAATAAGCTGCGAAATTTCGCATCCATGCAGAACGGCGTAAGCGGACGTCTTTTTTCAAATCAATGTTACCATTTCTAAGGATGAGAAATGTGGTCAAGATTAGACGGTCCCGCCACTGTACTGTACGAATTCAAAGATATTTTTCTCAATATATTGTTATTCTCGGAACAAATGTGCTCTCGATCCTGCTGGATAAATTGATGTTATTTCCGGCTAAACCGCAAAAGTGGAAAAAAGTACCATCATTTAGCTTCGTCCTTAAAAACCGCTTTTAGCTGAAGAACTGTTACGGTTTCATTACGGCACACAATAATTCTTATCGGCAACTCTTAATTGTAGGCTATAAAATTGACATTTTATCTGCAAGAATAAGAGTACTTGTTGATAATTCTGGTGATTACACGAGGACTTTTACTAAGTATAAATATAAACGAAGAGCGAAAAAATACGACTCCCATCGATAAGAGCACGTGCCAGATTTAATTAACTGAAAAAACATACAGGTATTCGCAAAAGCGGTGTCATAAATCACGGCAAGACATTGGCGAAATACGTCTTTGTGTTAATTCCTGCATCGGTATCAACTACTCGATTATTAAAAGAAAAAACAAGGGAAACTATTACATTTTGAGAGATGTATTTTCTCTCTGCGAGACTTTACTGAAGCAGAAACTTATATCTCCGATTGAAACGAAAGTACGAATAAGAATAGCGAAAACAGCTTCAGATACGTTAGAAATAATTTTGAAAATAGAACTTTGAAAAGACTACAATATAAAACGGATATTTTGAACATTTCTTTTAAATTATGTGATTTAAATTACTTCTCTGCGAAAATATTAGATTCTTCGCAAGTTGTATCTTCAATACTTCAAACAAGATTAAATTTAATTAACATCTGAAAGAATTTCATATCTAAATAATGAATTGTGCCCATTTTAATGTACAGTTAATGTACACATAGCATACTGCAAAAATTAAAAAAATCTTTGACACGTTTTTCCGAAAATAACAACCAAGTTTTGCTTTTGACGTAGCACGCTGTAAATTTTTTAAAACCTTTATACACATTTTTGTTATTTTTTGGAACATATTCGACATTAATTCGTTTATTTTCTTCATTCATTTTATTTCGTTAAAACTGCATATTTCTAAAACCTAATTATCTAAACTTTAAAATTACATTATGAATGACAAAATAAATACATATAGTAGGTATAATTAAACGCTTGCACTAATAAAATGTAATCAAAGTTATATGATTGCATGTGACTCCTGTAAGATAATTTTAAGAAAAAAATGTTAAATTTATTTTTCCCTTTATTTTACAATTCCAAAATAGGTCTTAGAATTGATATAACTTATTTAAAAAAGATCAGTTTCAGAGTAAATTAAATTCATGAAAATAGCTCAAAATTATATTTACTCGCAGAGCACAAAAATGAAAAATCGTCAAAAAGTTCTGTCTGAAAAATAAAGGCAAACTATTACTCCCGGGAAAATATAACACGTGAAGAAATTTCTTCATTTCACATTATAGAGTTCTAAAATCACTGAATTTTTATGTATCTCTTAACACTAAACAAAAATTAGGAAAAATAGTAACAAAGGCATTTTCAAAAGATAATTACAAGAAATTTAAAAATAAATTCTCAATACTTTCCACCATTTCAGAGAAAATACGTTGCACTATTTTTAAAAATTTACCGTAACATATTGTAAAGCGTCATATTAATATGTTAAATATTTTCGATAAATAATTTCTTTTTGTTTTTTATTATTTATTACAAATTACTATTTGCATTTTAACTGATTCAGAGCTGGATAGTAGGTAGAAACAATCACCATATAAAGTTTCAGAACTAATCGTTGATTGTTGTCAGAGATTGAAAAATTAAATTAAATGAAAATCAGATGAAATTTGCGAATTGTTCAAAAAGAATTCAAATATTCATCAAAATAAAAAAGATATGTGTGCACATGATTGACGATATTTCCTGAAAAATCGAAAAAAATAGTCTGTTGCATCAGTAAACTGGACTGAGTCGTCTTGCGTTTAATTTTATCTTTCAAATTCTCAGAAGTAATGAAAATATTTACAGTGGGAAGCCAGGACGTCGGAAAACTCTATTTTCAAAGATAAATATGAAAATTAGTCATGGTAACATCACGAGAATCAATGACATCTTTTTTATTTTTCTTCTTTTAATTCCAGAGTAACCTACTGATTAAAAAAAAGCAGCAACAACAAAAAGAATGAATTTTGAAAAGACTAAGGCTAAATGAAGATTTTTTCCCATATTGGCAAAAATATTTTATCTTTATCTAATCGAAACAAGCCTTCTGTATGGTTAATAAAATATAATTAATAAAAAAGAGTTCTTTTTCAAAATCGCTTCTATTAAAAAACGCTATAATCTCTTTTGTTCCCTCCTTGCATGCATATTCACCCTTCTATATAACTTTTCACCCTGGTTCCTGATTCCCCTATATCAATTAATTTATTGCAAGATCATGCATTTTTCATTCAAATTTTAAAAAGATAATGACATTTTTCTCTTTCTAACTTACAAAATTACTCACAAAAGCAGTAAACTTTGTCTCATTACTTAACAGTTGACACTTTTTCCTGCTGTTTTCGTGAAATTCAACAAAGAAATGCTTACATAACAGTTATAATTGCCACAGACAAGTTAGTTTCTAACAAATTACTTTAACCACCAAAGAAAATTGCTGCAAGCATTTTATAATTGCTAGATTAACTTGCGGTCAATAATTTGTCTCAATTTGCAAATTTGTTGCTAATTTGATTTTTTCTTCATTCGTGGCTTTTATATTAACATGCCTGCCAATTCAGATGTCAAACATTTCGAAAATTGCTATTTTACACAATTGCAAAACATGTCTAATTTGCCCCGAAAAACCGACATGATTAATACATCACATCGGCTTGGTGACCAAATAGTTTTTCGACATGCGACCATACATTAAAATCAAAAAGTACCATGACTAGTGTCATTTGCCACCCCCATATAGTGTGCGATATGAAAACCGCCGAATGTTTGTCGAGGTTATAACGTGCAACACAAATATAGTGGAAGTTCCAATTTCATACTGTCAGAAACACAATTTAACAATGAATAATTGCTCCTGATTTGAAATTTTGCGTGGCATTCGCTTTATGAATTATAATCCCGCCAAATATTCGTTATTTTCGTAACTAACCACAAAAATATAATAAAACCCGGTGTAGCAAACGTGACAAGGTTTAAACTTAACGTCGACAACCGCTGCTTTTTGTGTGCGTCAGTATTAATTGCCTCCACTAAAATTTTTCCCAAAAATAAAACGCCCATCACACCCGTGATCATTATGAGCCACTTCGATCGCTTTAAAGCGGCAAAATCGACGTTATTTTCGTTCGAGTGTCAATCAGCGAAATTTTTTGGCACGGATCTGGCAAAAATCTGACACGAAAACAAACCTTATTTCGCAATGATGTTAATAGCGTCGAGAAGAGACGGGAAAAAGGCGAGATGAACGATTACAGCCACTAACATCGCATTAGGGGACCTCGAGCACGTGACCATCAGGGCTCTCGCTCTGATTTATCGCCCGTTCCATGCCGTTATCTCTATTTAGGTGCGTGAACCGATTGGAGATGGGTGCGTGGCGGCCTTTGTTAACCGAGGTCGGCTTAAACTGAACACCATCGAAAACATAACCGACTTGCCCCCATCCAATTAACATAATTCACGGCCGAAGCGTAAACCTGTCCAGGAGGCTATTATAAGTGCGCGATTAACAATTAACAAGAGATAGAGGACCCCGCATCGGTAACATAGTACCGCAATTACCAAAATAAACAACCATTAAATCATAGTCGGGTTCGGTTCTATTGACACACGATTATTACCGACTTTAACACACGTACTCTCCAACCTCCTGTTTGGACAATTCCAACAATGATTTTCCTTAACAAGCCCGTCGATGTAAATTATTAATTCCAATCGCTTATTCTCAAAACAAAAACGAATTTATGTGGGAATGCCCGAAACAACTTAATTATTAAAATTCGGGCAATCTTCCTCNNATGAAAACAGATCAACGATCGTCATCAAAGCGATTTTTAATTCCACTAACTAAACAATCGACGAAAGTTTTACAAAACAGATACTGTGATGTCACAAACACACTTAACTAAAATTAAGTACTTACAAGCATTTTGAACAGGTAAATTTATCTTCCTTAATTGTATCGCGAACACAAACACCAACTAGTTTTGTGCAACTTCGGCTAAAGAGGAAATAATAACCCTACTTTGCCAAACTTCACAATAAAAGTCACAGATTTTACATTTTACTAAATTCAGTCCAAACAATTTAACGCACCTGTTCTGAACGCAACCCTTCGATTTATTCCCCAACTCCTGACGACCTAAACGGTAATATACAGTGTGTCCCATAGTTTTTTATCAATAATATCACATCTTAAAGATTAAAAAATATGTGTATGTATGCAAAAATATTATTTAGGCGGGATCGACCATCGAATCGATTTGTCATGACTACTTCAGTGTGGTCGTTGGGCTTCATTGATATTTAAAGTGTTATTAATACTGTTATTGTTTGTTTCATGGTTGTTGTGATAATTCACCGATCAAAATGGTATTAGCACAATTTCAACAATCACCGTAAAGATCGTACTGCGGTCATCAATAAACAAGAATGAAATTTTCAAACCCGACAATACTCGAAAAAAGTCACTTTTTTCGAATGTCAACAACCTCGACATCGTGACGAAATCGCGGTAATGACCCCACAGAATGAAAATATTTAGATTTACTGCTTGCGCAATGCGAAGATTAGTCAGGCTTTTTACGGCTTGTCGAAATTGGCTCTGAGTCATGTTTTTTTGCGGAAATTTTTCTTCGCTACGCCACTGGTTTGTGGCGACAAAACAAAATTAGTGTTGTATATCTGAAAGTGGATATAAACCGATCGTAAAAAATGTTAATTAAATCCTCAAACAGCTCAGAGAAAAACAAAATTAACGGAAGACGTGGACGCCGATTTGAAATTGCCCGAAAACAACCCGCGACAAGGTCAGTGGCGTAACCAAGATTGTGTACGCGATAGGAAAATGTGACTCGAAAGAACCCCATTAAGGGGTTTTCCACAGAAAACCTCAAAGGTCATCGCAGCACTACTACAGAAGTTTCGTTCTATCTACCAACTGCCATTATGGGGTCTTGAGATTTAAAAAAACGCTGATTTGTGTGTAATTTATTGAAACATCGTTATTAATATAAATTCTTTTCTACATTGTAATCCAAAAAAAGAAAGCCTTTTTATTGAGCTGTTTTTTTGTCAATAGTTTACTCATTTACATACCTTATGCGTATCTACGTCTATTTCTACGATATTCTTCTGTCCTTTCTGGATAAATTTGATTCTATTTAGTTACGTCTGTTTCAACGAGGGACCTCTGATATTTTGTAATTCATAATACCATTGTTGTTACATGTGCTGGAAATTATTATTTTAAAACTACAACTGACATTAATTTAAATAATCATGCTTCGAACATCATATTGGAATAATAATTATTAAACACTGTGCAAAAATATTTACATTTGTTTAATCGATTTTATATGCATTTATTTAAGAGTATTTCTGTTTATTTAGCTGAAAAACAAGATAACGTTGTAATATTTCTTGTGATTATGTATGCAGCAGTGTGATTGGCCCTTTGCAGGAACAATTGCCAATGAATGTATGCATATTGCGCTAATGTAAATGCACCTCCGTCAGATGTAATAGATGCATGAAGCTCCAGCAAAGTGGAAAATGTTGATGAAATAATGACATAAGTGCACGTCATTACAATAATGGCATTATGCTGTCATTTGCTTTCTGTGGCGCCCCCTGTGCGCCTGGTTTTTAATCAAACGAATCCAGACCTTGGGAAATCACTCTGATTATAGGCGTTGGAGTGGCAATTAATTATTAAAATTCTGCGGAACGAACTAGAAATTCACTAAAAGATTTTACTACCTGTTCGCCTAACAATTCGACGCACGATACATAATTTATATCTCGCATCGGCTGAATATACATCTGTATCTGGGAGCAACCATTAGCTTCGCCTAACCCTTAATAAAATGCCACGAGTGAGGCCTTATATTGCTGGAAACAAATTAATTCAGTGAAAAATGTGTCTTCAACCGCCTATTAAAGCGGTGTGAATAATTCCATGAGAATTCGTTCTTGCGTTATCTCACGTAGTGCCTTTGCGCACACCCTGCATCAATACCTAGAGGAGATCAATTATCAATTCCCACGTTGAGACTGGTTTAAACCTATTAAGATGGTTCTAAGACACGTCAATCCCCCATCTTTTTTTGACGAAAACCATCGGTGGCGGAACGTACACCCCCGCAAAACCCGGGACGCGGAGGAGCCAGTACTTGTGGGCGCCCGCAGAAGAGATTAAACTTTTTTTAACCTTAAAGTTTATATCAAAAGTTGAAAAAAGTGCAAATTAATTGAAATTGCCATTTGAAATATATATTTCAAAGAGTGAAGTTGCCATGAGTTGTCGAATGTAATGGCTTCTTTACTTCAATGTCCACTGCTGCTAGTGGGGGTAAGTCAGGGATCCAAATCCTGGACCATTGTGTGTTATGACGTTTAGTCGTATATTACAAAATATTGAATTTAGCTATCAAATTAAAAACCAAAAATTAAATTAAAAAGGTACAGAGCCTTAGGTAGATCCATCTCTTTCATTTGGTCACCATATAATTGTTGTTCTTGTATTTATAAAATGTTAGGATTTATTGTCAGGTGTTCTGCTGATTTCAAAAATTTGGAAGCTGTTATGTTGTATGAAACCCTGTATATTAAATTCATATTAATAAACTGGAAAAATATACAGACAGAATTCTACAAATATTTGTAGTTCGTCCTATCCATCTGGAGCCTATTCTTACAATCTGGTATTTGAGGAATTTTAAATTGATTCAATTATGAATCGTTTGTTGCTTAATATTTTTTGCACAAGATTGTTGTCTTTTAATGTTCCCCAGTTTAACTGTAGAAATTCATTATGTTTCATGAGTCTAACGCCCAGTATTAAGCAGCATAT
>QDEB01041899.1:0-21041 GCA_004193795.1 Asbolus verrucosus | reverse complement strand
CATTGGGGGTGTTATGCCTTTCTAGCACAAAGCAAATGCGTTTTACAGAATGGTGAAAGTCCTGTATTGCTCTGTCGATGGTTGATGAGCTTACCTCAAATTGTGGATTTCGCTCTAACAATTTGATTTTTATTTCTTTTAGTGTAATGGTGGAATCCTCATCATCAATCAAATTGCAGATTTCTTCCCGCTCTTCTTGAATACATTTTTTGGGGCGATGCCCGACACTTCTCTTATTCACCTCGTTGCTTTTTTTGAACGTCTGATAAATTTTTCTTACACTGTCTTACAAAACATTAGACATCTGTCCTATTCGGACAGACGAACGACCATCCTTCATAGCTCTGATAATAAGAGCACGTACCTATTGGAGATTTTGGTGTTTTGTCTTATTCCAGCATTCATTATGATTTACGTAATAGTAATGCGAAATTGATTTCACAAATAAGGAAACACTTCTGACAAAAAATGAAATTGTTTGACAAACATAGCACAGTGTTTAATAGAGATAGGAAACAGTTTTGAGAAATAGTGAAATACAATTGACAAAAGAGGAAAACCAAAAGAAAAACATCGTATCTTGAAATATGCACAGCTTTATGTTCTTTCCATTATTAGTTGATTTTTTGAGTTAACTTGTAACCGCATATTATTCACTAATTACCGATTAACAGCTGAAGATTTACCAGTTACGGTATTTACCAAAAAAAGGTTCCTACAGTCAAGAGATTTGGTTGACAATATTGGGATGAACCAATTTGAGATGCCAAGATTGCAGTTCTACTCAGATTCCAAGAATTTACTATGATCCCGCTATATGCAGCCATTATCAGCGAAGAGAACAAAATTTCTCAATTTTTGGTAGCCGAGCAATCCCAAAAGGGATGAGAAAACCATGAAAGATAAATCAAGTACGACTTGAACATTAAATAAATCATAGAATGGATACGATATTGAAAATTTCATTAGTTTACCATAATTACTTCAAGGTTCCGCTATTAAAAGGTTGAAATGTAACCTATCTCTGCATGCGGGGGTGTGCGACATTGAAGAACATTAAAAGTTCATTTGCTGGTGACTAAGAAGTTCCATGAAATAAAAAATATACACTTACGAAATACAAATTACTTAATAACCCGACAAGATAAAGGTATTCAGATCAATATTTCGTTCATGGAATTTAACCTCCTTTAGGGAGGGATGGCACTTGATCATCGACGACCTTTGTCGGTAGACAAGAACCGATCATAAACAAGATTGAAACACAAATTATCCTAATTTTAACTTCTTTTGTCGAGTGAATGTTGCCGGTTTTATTGCCCGGTTTTATTACTCCACTATCTCGCTAGACGTACCTCCGGTGAATTATGGTGTCGATTAGTTCACGGGGTTGGAGGACGAATGCCACCGTAGTGCCGCCATCTGGAGTGCAGTGCATAAATTAATGATCTACAAACCGGCGGCCATGTATAATCCACGGCGGTGCACACAATACATGCTCAGAGGTATTGTACGGTGGAGAATGCATGTGCAGTGGGACCACCCCGGTGCAAGGCAATCGATGGATACAATAGTCAGTTTGCTTCGATGAATAATTAAACCGTACACGTAATTACACAGTTTAACGGCGATGACGTCGACGGCGAGTCCCGCGGCGGCGGACGTGGTGGACCCCCGAATTCGGCGGAGCGGCGTCGACGTGCGGCATCCTGGCGATTGATTCGTCTCGTCCGGGACGTTGCCTCCGAGATTCCGACGGCGGCGCTACGGTCGGACGCGCGTCCCGCCGCTCGCGGCTCAATGAACCCGCTCCGGCGGGTTCTTCCTCTCCTCCCCGGCGACTGCCTCCTTGACATTCACGACCACGCCGCGCGTCCCGCTCGCCGCCCGACAGCACCGTGCCGATCAGCTGTTCCTCTGCGAAAATATTGTGGGAGGACGACCTTGCAACGTCGTCGTCGTCGTCACGAGCCGGCCCCGCAGCTCTGCTCGCGCCCGAGCACGTACGCTCGACCTACGTTCCGGTCCCGTAACCGAATTGCTGCTCTTCTGTCTACTACGATTCCTTCTATTACGACTTTTATTACGTGTTCATTCATGACTTTCGTATCTGGCGATGTTAGTCATCGTTCAGCGCCGTTCGCGATGGCTGGGCGTAGTCCTGATAACGGCCACATCATGTCGCCGTGGCACATGGTAAATAATGACCCGGACCTGCCCCAACCCGGACCTGCCCAGGTGGAAGTTGCTCCGCCGAAATTCGCGCTCGACATTTTTCATCAAATTACCAGTAATAACACGAAAACTGCGATCTGAGGTGTGTGCGCTAATTTTTAAATTCTATCGTCACAGTACCAAGTTTTTGCCTTATTTTGATTTATCGGTGGGAATGGAATTCCACTTGGGTAAATGCCTAGTTTTGAGTGTAGGTAAATGAAACATATTTGAATAATTTAAAAAAAGTTCCTCCTTTTGATATCCATTTATTTTTGACTGCTTACCCGAGTAAAATTGATCATTTTTTTTGGATCTGTCATGGTCCCACTAAATTTCGGAAACTGATTTTTTGAAACACGATATTATTACCCCAAGGACGAAGATTATAAGTTCGATAAGTGTCTCAAATGAATGATTAACATTGTTTCGACAACCACAGGACATTCGCATTATTTTTAGCTCGTAATGTTTCACACTTAGGTATCTAGTCTACCAGATATACTGACATGCCTTTTATAACACACATATATAAATACTAAGTTTGGTTTTACATCTCGAGATCTGCAGTTAGCCAAATTCATAAATCATGCAGAATGCATGTGTTATTTAATTTCTTTGGTCAATTGGGAGCACGATCCCTTAAAACATGTCCTAAGATCTGAAGGGGAAAATTTTAATAATCACTGAAATGGCATTCTGGGAATTGTAGACAGTGAGAAATTTCAAAGGCAAATTTGAGCAAAGAATATTTGGGATTCAATATTGCCGCTTTTTTGAAAAACGGTACTTGCATATATCTAGCAAATACGTATAATATACACACGTTTTGATTGTACCGCTTATAGAGAAATTCGGTTATAAAGAACCAATTTGAAAATCACTGCGATCTCACTGTCGCTGACTTCTGCAGTATACCGGGTGATCAAATAAAATAATGAGAGAAGTCAATACATTTCTGCCGCAACAAATTACTCCGAATTATAAATTAAAATATGTCGTTCTAGCCTACATTTCTTTTTTTATCTTGGTGGGAATTAACAACTTTTTTCTCAAACAACACATTATTAATTTTTTTAATGTTTTTAATACACAATTTTATGTTCTTTATGTTTGTGTATAATATGATTCCATTTTCATATGTCCGGCAGTGATTTTCGGTTTAAAAGAAAACTTATAGTATATTAAAATACAAGTTGTAGAAGGCACGAGTTTAAAATTCCAAAACGAGTTGAGGAACAAATGAGTGNNCATTTTATAAATTAAAAAAAAAAATTTAAATCTAGGGAATTTTGCGGTGGTTTATGACATTTATTGTGGCTGTCAAAAAAATTAATTTAAAACGTCAGTTTCTTTTATTTTCGCGTTTAATATTTGAAAATGAATGTTGAAGAAAGTTTATTACTAACGCCCCTGAAAATTAGGCAAATTGCACAAGAGACGTTAGAAAATTTACTGCCAGACAAGTCTAATTTGCTTTGTTTTTTGACGTATGTCAGTTGACAGTTCAACGATACCAACATGAATACAGTAAATTTTACTAGTCTATTCAAGCACGGCAACGACTAACATTCAAATTACGTCATTTGAGTGCTGTAAAGGACTTATTCTAAACGCAAAATAGAAAAAATTATTTTTTTATACAACATGTGCTAAGGAATCTTATTTCCACTTCTGTACTCTCTGATCTATTTTTTCTATTTCATACCCAAACCTCTTCACTTTTTGCACTGACCCCGATGGAAATTGTTGTGTATATTATAATGAACTTATTCTTACTCTAAAGTTGGGTTATTTGAAATGATTTGGACCGTAGTATTTTTAGATAATGTAGAATGTCTGCTCTCTTCTCTGAAATAAAGCCGTATAGATATGGATCTTAACAATATCTTGTTAAAAGTAACGACCTAAATATAATAAAGGGTGCAACAGGCCAGAATTAATTTAAAAAATTGTGAAATGTTTAAAGGAGCTTCAGCGATTTCTACTAATTAATCATTATGGGTATTTCTATTTCATTTTTTTCCTTCTGTAATATATAGAGGCCGCCAATCAACTTTTTTTTTATCACAATTTCAGTAGCATCTTATAAAATCACAACTACTCCTTTCTGAACTGACACAGATGAATTTTTGCATTTAAGTTCCAAAATTCCAAAGTAGGTTTTTGGTTTGTGAAAACTGGCCCGGATAAAGCTTTTTTTTCAGGTAAAACAGCGTTCATAATCCCTATAATCGACCTCTTTTGTACTTTTACCTAATATTTGTTACGGATTAAAGTGTTAAAAATGGATAATTTTATTTTGTCGGACTTACCACAAAGTTTTGTGAATTATATAATTATTATCCTTCTCTTTCGTTATGTAGTAAAAAGCAATTGTTAATATCTGATCGTGAGAAGTTTACCTAAATAAAAAGAAGTTAATCCAGTGTAGTAATCTAGTTGTATAAGTCACACAAGGAACTCCAAGCAATAGCGCAAATGTCCCTTTTTTTATTTTGTTTACTTCTAAAATTTGAATAAGGATTTTAGCATCGTGACAACAGCTGTTAAAACAATAAAATTGTAGATCTCATTATATCCAAAATGGTGTCCCAATTTTAAAAAGGCGTTGTTGCTGATTGGATATTAAAAACGAATCTAATGTTTGTTTTAAAGAAATTTGAGAGACAAGGATACACTTTTTTTATTTTTATGTTATTATCACACACAGGGCGTTTAATTACTGAACGTGTTTCTGCTTTAATCATATATCATAAACACACTCTTGAACCGGAGTTAAAACTAATTTAATTTTCGCAAAATGTGGGCCATTAAACATGTATATCCGACAGCACCTCTCTCAAAGGTTCAAGGGTTGAAACTTAGAACTTAGATTTTCCTTATTATGATTCAATAGTAAACAGATAGACACCAGTGGTTACTTCAGCAATTTAGAAGCCACCATTTTGTAAACTTTAATAATTATGGTACCGTGCGATCGAAAAAAAAAGAATCAAAGCCAGCCATGAATTTTGTTATTATATTGNNTAACAATTAAATGCATGGCTTGCTCTGATCTTTTTTTTTCGATCGCACGGTATTTGAATTAAAACTTGATTGGAAAAATTTTGGAATAAGCATCGAAAAATGATGAGGATTTTTTTCTATCATAGTGATTGCTAGAAAATGTATTCTCAACATCATTTTTAACCATATGGCTACACAACGGTGGAGGCAAAATTTGATGAATCTCGTTTAAATGCCGAAGGTTAACCGGGATCTCGTGCAAAGTAATAAACTAAACAATCATGAGGATAATACACACAGAAACGGTCAGTACCACCAAACTCTCAAGCAGATAAGTGGCTGTTGAAACATGCATTATTCTGTGAAGATCTGGCGTTACATTTTTAATTTTTTACCGTTGTTAATGGTTTTGTCTTTTTTTCTTGGATAATATTTTTGTGGTTATGTAACCATTCTGGTTATGCTTATTTGAATATTTGCGAATGAAAACAGTCCCGGTGTCTTGGTGTAGACAAACATGGGGGCGCCAGAATCGAAAACAAAACATAGTGGATGAAATTTTATATTTAATCATTTTCGAAGCACGGAAGCGTTGCAGAGCACAATTATCAGCAATTAGCTGATTGGAAGTTACATATATATGGCAGTGTGTTCTAATATAATTAACAAAATGAAATATTACAATTCTATGTAAGTTTTCCAATGGCTCCGGGGTTAAACTAAGTTGAATGTGTACATACTGCCTTTTGCTGAAGCGTATTTCTGCCAACGCCTACATAGCTTTTATTGATTGCTCTCGGTTTATATTAAATTAGATCAATTTGTCAAATCCTTTTGGACGTTTCATAATTTGCCACTGGGATAAAACGAGAACAAGAGTTGCGTCTGCTCATTTCCAGTGAATTACGTCAATATCTAGGAAAGATCTCCGGAAATGTCGCCAGATCATCAGATTGGGTGTATTCATTAAAAATTGACTTTCATGATGGCGACGGTATATATGCGATTTTCCCCACTTTCACCATAGATCCTCGCAGTTTTCTCACCCTACACGTCGGGGCAGGCTTGGGTTGGTTTGGGTGTTAATAAGTTGAAATCGCGGGGCCATGTTGATGAATTTTATGTAATGGCGCCTCTCTTAGTTGAATTATGGCAAATTGGGGAGACGCCGGAGCTGTTGGTCCCTCACACCGACATTAGCGCAAGTTATCACAGATATTAACAGAGTGAGGTTGTTTATTCTTGGTTACATCTTGTAATCTTTGTCTCCACTATCCTGCTGCATTTCGTGCCTTTTCGCACCATTAATAACCTCTGATTTATGTGTATTATCCACTGAATTTCTCCGTAATTACTTTATTAAATCTGCGGAAGTGGGCACAGCATTCTCCAGCAGGACGAACATCATGTTACAAGTCTACATCGCTCGAAAAAGAACAAGTACAGATAACTGTCGAGAAGAATCCAGGCCACGCAACATAAAAACATGATGCAAATTAAATGAGACTTTCACTGCTAAATCTCAACTGTTGTATTGTTATCATGTTTATCTACATATTTATTACACACAGCATTTATGTTTATTGCCGTAAATATAAAAAAGTCGACCAGGCCTAGCATTCCTTCACTTTTACATGCTATGTCATACCGCTGTTTAAGACTTCATTTAAATGAGAATGTGCAAATTATACTTAAGAGCTTTCGTAAGGGAAATACTTAAAATATCATTATGGGTATGCATAAAAAGCACAAAAATTGACCCCGTTATTCTAAACAGCTATAATTACTATAATAATCTCTCGGTAACACCAATCGACTATAAATTATTTTCCAAAACTTTTAACGTTTGAGAGACAGTGTGCAGGCTTGGGTATGCTTATCTAAAATTCAATTAACCATGCAAACTTTGTTTTTTGAAGGCTAACCATAAGACGCTTGGCAAACAAGTTGAAAAGATTGCGAGGATTACTGGGTGGCAACGCGGTATTAATTAGTTGTGTATTGTGCTTATAGAAAAATGTCCTGCAAAATTAATAATAATTATAAGATCTGCAAAGGAAAATTAATGTGGGAGCAACAGAGAAACATGAGATAAATTAAATATAAATAATTATTATAAACCACGCAGCTGTTACGCCTACCGCATAGTTCAGCATTAATTAATGTTATATTGTAAACTCAAATTTATTATTAAATTCTTTGTATATGACTTTCCAGAATCATTTCCAAATTATTTATTACAGTAGCTTAATTAAATTTGTAATCCAAACACGATTTGGACAACCGCTGCGCAAGGATAAACTTAATCATAATGTGATCCAATAAAAATCTAAGCTCTAACAAATAAGGTGCCTTCAACGTTTTAAATTTATCAGACAGTTGCACCGTGTGGAATTTAGAATGCATGAAAAGAATGCTTCACTCGGTAATTTAAAATGGGGAAGTATTTCAAAAGGCGTAATAAATTGTCTCAATATTTGTCAAACGAAGTTACAAAATTATTTCAGAAACCTTGAATGTGCCACCTCCCAAGGCAAGGATTTAAAAATGGGAACGTTTTGGAAGTTTTGGTATTTCAAACCGAGTCAAAAGTTGTTGAATTCTGTTTCAGTGTGCCTAACGGTGATTATTTTCAGTTTTCAGTCTTAGCCATTCTGTGTGGAAACCACACTTACATTTTTTCATAAAATCCACCATGCAGACCGGCTGCGAGTTTTCAGATATAAAAATTTGACTTCGACCCAAACTCTGACGCCTTAGTTCATGCTTCAGTCCTCAAGATTCGACCACTAACTGCAAATGATGGTGCTACGACGATTATGTTAATCCATCCATTACATGACGAGGAAATTCAAATAGTTTGTGTGCAGTTGCGTCACCTATTATCTTTTTATATTCATTGTTAAGTGAGCGGTTAGAGAGGGTTGTGTGTGTTACATTTATCCCAATAAATTATTCTCGTAGTCGTCTGCGATTTAAATAAAACGTGATCCATTCATCTTTAATCAAAATTTGAGAGACAGCCCTTGGCTATGCAATTTTTATAAAAACCCTTGTTGCTCGTGAATAATACTAGTATTAAAATAGAATTTAATAGTCAGTAACGAAGCAGTTATTTCCCGATAATATTCGAAATGATTTTATTAAATGTTTACTCACACCCCTTCTTAAAAATTAACTGAAATAAAATTTTACGACTCGATGTGTGTTGCAAAGGGATTCAATGACCCCTTACATATGAAGGTATTACAATTTTATCGATTGTCATTAATTATTGTTTTAAAATGTAGCTTTCTAAAATTATATTTTGTAGAGAATCATTTTCTGATTACTATAATGTATTTTTCACAAAAATTCAAGCACTGTTCTTGAATCAGAGAATTTTTATTTGTTTTAAGTTTATTCATTAGCCAGCTCTGCTGTTAAAAATAAAAGACTCAAGTTCTACCATGTACAAGTATATGAGACTATCGAAATTTAAAATACTTTTTTGTACTCATAACCTCAAAATAGGTATTTTACGATTGTTCTCGACGCATGGAAAAACGCATTTCCCGCACTGCGGTGCTTTTTACTTTGCCAGAGAAACTGGGGGAATTGCGCTGTGCGGTTGGTATTAGATGACAAAACACAAAACGTCAAACGCTCGTGTCAAACGTAAACTAAGAGTGAAATCCCAACGATACTTACACAGTAAATCAGGAAATGAGGAAGCAAACTCAATGTTGCTTCCTTTGCTGCTTCCGTGATTCCAGGTGCTGTCAAAGATTCTTCGGAATCGNNTAGTAAAATACTAATAATATCAAGTTATATATTTTTAAATAATTTTGAGTTTTTCGTTACAAAAAACCTTGTACCTTACTTTTTCGGGAAAAATTTTTCCCGCATTCGCACTAAATGCTCCCTTCGGTCGTCTTACAAAGTGTTCATGCGGGAAAATTAATTTCCCGAACACGTTAGGTAAATAACTCCTTTCCTATTTTAAGATTTTCTATCATTCCTTGGAAGTCAGTTTTATAACACGGACAGTCCTAATCCCTCACTTCTTGCGTCAGACAAATAACTTTACCAAGAAACTTTAAATCTATGAAAATTTACATCTCTGAGGCCACAGAATTGTGGGGAGACTCTCTTTATAGCAGGCTCGTCCTGTATGCAAGCAGTATGGAATGAACAGGGTTTTGTTGGAAGAAGAGTTGAGAACTACGAATTAAAATAAGAAGGAACTCCTATCGAGTGGTCCGTTTAAATATCATTAACATGCACGTATTTCCAGTGAGCACCTGTAGTACTTGCGGGTTTTGTTGAAAACATAAAGTTGAAGTGAATGTTTACGGCGGTTGCAGGAATAAAAGAAAACGAAGCTTTTAGTAAGACGTCGCGTAAATCTGGTCGGCGTCTGACGTTAGATGGAGGCACTCGAGCAAACGATTGTCTCGAAGTCCACATCCGGCGCAAATCTTGCGATTCCGGAGGCGAACTGCGCCATTTGCCGTGAAACAACCGCATTAAGGCAATTTGACAATAAATTAATCGAATTACGTACATTAAACACAGGGCACGCGGAGGGATGAGCAAAAAAGCCGCCGTTATGCACAACAGGATATGGATGCATTTCCGTTCTCAAAGGGGTTAGTAATTATGGCCGCTAATGTGATTACTTCGTTTCTGAACATAGTCCATTAGGCCCTTGTGCTGTGCAATAATTCCATATCGCTCATGTCAGATTTACGGTCTGGCTACTACAGCGACGCCAGAACTCCTGCGACATGATCTCGGTGATTCACCTTGACAAAAATCCCCATCACGAAAGCTCTGAATTCGAATTAAGGGAGCTATAAAATTGATTTAGTTATCGTGAGTAATCTTGAGTGGCTCATCTGTTTTTGTATCCGGCGTTTCAGCGGAAGCATTGAAACGGTTTTCGCGGCGGTACATGAACTTAAATTTTATCGCAGGGGCGACCAAAATTCAAAAATTTGCCAAGTTCAGCTGTAAAATTGATTAATCTACATTCACACAGAATATAATCTATTTTAAATTTTTTTTCGGCTTCTCAGCCAATGACTGAAGATAACGTGAAGTAATTGGTTTAATTTTTGTGTGATTATCCCGCACCAAATTATTATAGTAGTTGGGAGAATAAATATACCGTCACAAAGTTAAACTACTCGTTACGAGGAGTATTTTTGTAAAGTTTTATATGTACTTACAGGATTTTTTGCAGTAATTTTGAGATAAGTTGTACAGGCAAAGCCTTATTCCTGAGGTAATAGATACCTGCAACTTAATTTTCATTTCCAGTTTAATATGTACTCGTATCTACTTTTAATATAGTTTGATGATGGTACTAAATTTCTAATGTCTGAACTAATTACGGTCGATGGTTTGATCAAAGACTTACGTGATAGTGACAGGACAGGGTGATGTGACTTTATAACATAGTTTTAATAACACGTATCAGCCTTATTGCAACATGCTCCGACATACAATTAACGCATCACGCGATCTCTGTAATTTCTCCATTATGACAATGGACTTCACTTCATCATGTATGACATTGGCTTTATTGGTTATATCCTTTGTATACATGCATTATTCTTAAATATTAAGCATACTTTACCTATACGTAATGAAATAACTTTCGACACGATCCTTATATCAACATCGCCATGATATTTTTATTCGTGGTAATTTAGTACTTAAGGTCCTGTTATAATTTAAAAGCCATTCGGGTCAATTTCCAAGTACGGTCTTCAACTCAGCACGTATCAGTAAAAGCAACATTTATAACGATCAATATTATACATAAATCATGTTAATATAACTTATTGAACAAGTCGTATATGTTACGAAGACAACAGCATAACGTTCCTATTAAACGATTTTTCTATTTAGGTTTGTGGTTAAATTATGCTTAGTCTATAGAAGTTATTAAACGATCCTTAATGGTATGCTACATGCATGCCTGCCCTGTGATACTTCACATTAAATCCCCTTGCTTTGTAATTAGATTATTTGATGTTTACCTTCTCTCTTAAGTAATAACTGTCATAAAAAAGAAAAGGAAGGCTTATTGGATATTCAATTTTCATTTCTTCTTCGATGCTTTAAAAAGGCAGCACTGTTATTGAACCGTTTCTTCGCCTAATATGTTGCTTTCCCGAGTCCAGTTTGTAGATCATCGTCTCAGACTGGAGCTAAGGAAAGAACCTCGGAGAATATCTAATGTTCGTGGGGAATAGGTGACTTGAATTAAGCGTTTGTGTTCCTCAGATGGAAGATGAAATTAATTAATTCTACAATTTCTATCGGGAATCCAGTGGCGGGCGGGTAATCAGGATAGCGCGACCGGAATGTCTGTCGGTTACGTCGGTGCGGTTGCGGCCGACAGGATTTTCATCGACCCCATCTCTCTCTGAATACGTTCTTATGAAATAATACTGTCAAAATGAAATTATTTGGCAGCTGCGAACTGGTAAACCCTGTTCCAAAATCTGTAATTTCACGAAAGAAATTTGGCCGAAATGCGTGAATGCGTAACTAAAGTTCAAGGTTAAAAAGGAGACATCGAAAAATGTGACCAGCTGACGTTAGTTTTTAAAGTGCACATTTTTTTTAATAGAACACATTGTTTAAAAAATGTGCATTATTATTCAACATTATTATTCAACGTTTTGAGACGTATAGTTTAAATTGGCGGGAAAATTGTGGACATTTTTCAGCTGAAACTGCGGTCGCATAGAAACGTTTCAGTATGTCCCTCCGTACACTGAATTGTGCTTAATTCTACTGTTGAGGGTTCATTATTTTTAAAAAAATTTAACCGACCTATATTTTAACGCCTTGTACATTGTGTCAGAAATCTTGCTAAAGGAAAGGAAAAGTACAGACTTTTAATTATAACTTTGTTATTCTATATTAATAGAACTGATGCTGCATCATGAGTAGCACATTATGCGTATCCAAGGCGTGGTTCTGTAGGTTAATTCAGATAAAAACAGTGTTGCAAGGAAATGTTGCAATTTCTGCTTTTATTTTAAATAATAAGAAATACAAAAGGATTCCTATTTATTGAATCGTCTTCATAAAAACACGTTTGGGATTTGTTTCAATTTTCAAAAATTTTCGAATTTTCAGAATATCGCATTGCATATAATGATGAACGAATTTTAGAAACTCTAAGGATAGAAAGCATTATTTAAGAAACAAAATCTTGGGCTTTTCCAATTGGCAAACTTTTGAAAAGTTGTTTCCTTCTAATACTGTGCTGCTATAAAGTATAGAATAAAATCGATAAAGCAGTAATAATTTTGAAAAAATCTTGGTACACCGGTTTCGATTTTTTTTATTGTTGTTTAGTAAAGATGTCATCGACGTTTTTTCGACTGATATTCCTATTTTTTCTTTAGTTTTTGAAAAATATTTGATAGATCTAAGAGTGGCTGGCCTTAATTGCCATTATCGAAATCGAATGAGTTTTAAAATAACACAGTGATTTATAAGACTATAAATTGATGAAAGCTGTAATCATTACCATTTGAAAAAAGATACAAAGTTATGGTTTATCATGTTCCAAATTTATACGCAAACGTAAATGTAGGCAGCAAGGACAGAACCGGATGGAACGTCCTGTGTAGATACAATTTGCAAGAAATGTATTTCTAACGACTATTTATATTAAGTATGATGTTAAGCACCTGCATTATTGGAAGACAGCAGAGAAGAAAGTTATTTTCGAAATAATTCAAGTTGTCGTGATTTAGCACAATTAAAACAGCAGTGTGGTTCTGAAAAGGAAAGAAATTATTTATATTTTCGAAACAAAAAAAAAAGAATTGCACAAATAAGAGGTTCCAAATGACCACTACAAATCAAAACAAAGGATGAAACAGGTACTTAAAGTAACAATTAATAACTCTCTAGATTACAAAAGAAAAGAATTTGTCTTATATGATTGTTGCTACATTAAGGTATGATTGACATTATCTCGATGTGAGGAGTGATTGTATTTTATAACCGTATAATTATGAATTCTTTTCCTTTCTAGACAAAAATTTGAGCAACAATTTAACGGAAATGAGATCAAAAATTACACGTCAGTTCGTAGAAAATAATGTACCCATATGTAATAGGAAAAAGTTTGTTTGATCTTATATCTCCTATTATGAATCATCAATGGGTTAATTACAGTGATATGTATGTAATTTGCTTGACCTGTTATTCATAACCTGCTTTATAAGTAAGCAGTTTTTAATACATGGAAAAGCTGGAGATATTTATCAGAATGAGAATCATGGGCAAAAGTAAAAATTTATTAGGTTCTATGTATCGTATTTAGAACATAGTTGCAGATATACACATCTAAGTGTGTTTCAAATTGTTGTTTTGTAGGCAGTAACAGATAGATACTTAAAGGAAAAAACTGAAACCATTTTCAAAAACGAAAAGTGAGATTATGCCAATGAAGAAATAATTTAATTACGTTCGTGAATGGTGTCATATTACGGAGATGGATATGCCTGATACAGGTTTTAAAAATTAAACAATTTTACTTGCCGATTTTAACCACCATTATTCGGAATAAACGTGTGGAATTTATGTCGTTGCTGTGTTACATTGTAATAATAGCGTCGCTTTTTATGACCAGAAGGATATAAAAGTTGTTTAATTAAATTTCGTTTAACGTTGCATAGCCTATATTTTATAGTTTTATGCGAAAGTCGAGATATCCCCGCATGACGCTAGAATTAAATACTAGTCTGAATCCAAGCCGTAAACAAAAGCGTTAATTTAATATTAATCGCCATTTGTAACGGTTTGAAGTAATGTATGCATAATTTTTCACAACTTTGTATGCGTGGTAATATGGCAAATCGTCAAATATTTCCGTATGTGCTGACATATTTTGTATCGCGTTTTCCGATTGAATTTGTTAATTTAATTTCCACGGAATAAATTAGAGAGCAAATAGTTGGTGTTGCTCTAAATTCGAAAATGATACAAGCGATAGAAACATCGATCCCAGCTCGTAGTAGATTATAATGAAATAACACAACATTAATAAACAATCCATTAATAAATACATTAAACGCTACTGAAAATTACTTCTCGACGCCAGCTCAAATAAACAGATACAAACCATGTTTAAAATAACCGCAATATTCAAAGATTATTTACTTACCAATCCTTCGGCGATCTGAGAAATGTGTTAAAATTTGTGTAAATCTAATTTCCTAGAAGATTTATGATAAACGCCATCCGTATGTTGGCAGGCGTTATTTTTTTCATAATATAATCAAATGTCGTCACTTCAAAGGCCTGCCTGGGTGTTGACGACTTTAATATAAATAATACAACTACCAACTTGCAAACCCACAGCTTTTTGCCTAATTGTTGCATCAAATTTGCAGCTTAAATATTACAGACTTGGAGCGCGTTTGCAACTTTGGATTAGGGGCTCATCAAAAACTAATGTTGACAAAGAGAATTACATGCTGAGCGCTTCTATTATGAATTGTTCGTTTTTATTTTCATTGATGACGATTTCGTCCGGCGAATACGTTCCGTTTTGAAGCTCAAAAACGAAAAAGTTTCGTTTGTTATATAATAAAATTCCAGATGAAATTATGTTTTAATAGGCAGTCCCCTCGCCCGAAGCTATGCAAGGATATTCGCCATACTCGCGTTTGTGGAGGGATCAAAATAATTACGTTTATAGTAGTTCAGACTTCAAACAAACGTGATAAAAGCATTATGTGTGCCCGTAGTCTTTCATTTAAGCGAATAAATAAAATAAAATTATTGCAGTACGAACATAACCTCTCAAAACAGCTGGAACAGTATTTTTTGACAAGAATCAAACCAACATGACATCACGACAGATATGATGAATAAAAGGAACATAAAATCGTGCTTTTCGCAAATAAAGACCCAATTATTTTAAACTAGCATCTTTAATATTTCAAGGCCACAGCAAATTAATAAACGCATAAATATTCTACACAGCAGTCAGAGCTGGCAACATCTAATAATGAAACTCTCTTTTAGAGATTTTTTAGAATTTTCGTCAGATGTTGAAAGTGCATTTTCTTATTAATTACCTACTGCGTATATATACTGCGTTTATACGTAGTTCGCCCCCTTACAGTATCTCTTAGCGTCATTCTTCACGAGATAAATGTATTTTTCAGATCGTTTTCCCATTTGATTAAATGTGTATGAATAATGTAATATTATATTCTGTATTTTATTATACTTTTATGATACACCTATCTAATATTATAAAATATATTGCATATTATCAGTGTAGCCTTCGCAGTTAATTTACGCCTTAATTACAGACGAGTTAATGTCATTTATATAATATTGCGATGGCGTCACAAAGCTTTTTGTAATCATCCAGGAAAATAATTATCTTGCCCATCGTTATTATTCTTAATTATAATTAAAATTTTTATTTTCATTTGATTTACAATGCAAATGTGAATTATAGTTTTTATGCTTGGTAGATACGTCCGCGAAATAAAACAACTTGGACGTGTTACATCGTGTAAGGTAAGAACATTTATCGCTTAAAGGGGTTGATTTCATTATATTTGCCGCACTGGTGGACAGCATAATCTTAAATTTATTTACTGTTGTGCAAGTAACGATGGAACAGTCTTCTGTGCAAGTAGTTTAGAAATGTTGAAAGTGGTGAAAGAATATTGCTTGAATATTACGAGAATTAAGACGACATATTTTGTAAAATTATTATTATTAAATCCAGTTCTCGAAATGGAGTTTTTGAAAATAGTCCATGGAAAGCTTCAAAACCGTGAAAAAGCTGATGTTTTCCAGTCTGTAATTCTTTTAAAAGTCGTAAAATGTTATACCTGCATTTGGATTTGTTGCTTTCAAAAATTATATTCTGAAATCTAAATGCCAAAATTTCAGCAAAAAAATAAAATATAGTGAAATTCACTGTCGTCCAAGACACCTTTTGTTTTAAAAAACTGTTTGTTTTTAAACCATTTGATGGATGGCTTGTTAAAATTAATTCATTTTTTTATATTGCACCGTGCATATTTGCCGCCGGTGTATTTAAACACACCAAAATTAATAATACAAACTGTGGAGACTACATTTTATACAATTTACGTTTTTATTTTGTGACATTAAATAAACTGACATACATAAATTCAATAAAGCTACAAAAAACTGCACTGTTGAATAACGATTCAAAATATTCAAGATCAGTGTCAATAAACCGTGTATTTTGTAAAATGGGTGAAAATATCCTGTATAATGATAGCATTTTATTTGTTATATTTTATACGAAAGTAAAGGTTTTTTTTGTGCTTTTATTACAACTTTTATTGATTTACGACTGTCTGTTGTAACATAATTCAATTTTAATGCATTTATATTTGTCAATATTTGTCAACTTAATTTTTTAAAGTAATTTAAAAGCAGTAAAATAAATGTAAAATTAACAATAACATCCTTAAGTAATTTGTTTAACATTTTGTGGTCAAGAAGTGAATACAAAAATTTTGAGTTTATTTTTCTGTTAATTTTATTAATACTCTCAAGTTGTTTTAAAAAATTTCAAAATGCCTATTTTTAACCAAACTAACATGAAAATGTTATGTTATATATTAAAAATAAGTTGACTAGTAAGCTGAAAATATAAAATGCATATTGCTTCTTTTTATTATATAACCTTTGAAAACTGTACATTTTTAAGTAGAAAATGAAGGATGCAATTAAAAAATTGTAAAATAACAATATGAACGGTTTTTTCGAAGGAAGGTCCGATCTATAAACTAGTACATAGTTATTATAAATGTTTCTAACATTGTGGAAATTTCGCGCCTATAATTTTGGTGAATTTAAAGCAAATTGATGGTTGGCTGAAAACTAAAAATGTCAAATTTGCATTCTATCACAAATCCAGAAATCGAGAGGCGGCAAATCTATACGTATATAATAAATCACAGTTAATTATCATGTTAGAAATATTTATAATAGTCCTGTATGTATTTTTTTTTTGTGAAAAGTTCTGCCTATTTTACGAAATGACTTTCACATCGTCTGTACATAAAATTTTCGGTTTTTGCAGCCTTCGCTGACAGCAAAAATTTTTGAAAACCGCTCATAAAATATGTCAAATACCCACAGGTTGCAATCGAGTATTTGAAAAAATTCTCAGATTAAAAAATTAAAAAATATAGTATGAGTAATACTTGAGGTATGCGAATGATTGTTATTTATTTATTTTATCCGTACTGAGAAGCTAAGTAATACTTCCTAAATTGGTAGTAGGTATTTATAGTGTTAAAAGAAATCTTACATCGACTTGTTTTGTCTGTCTTAATTAATTAAGATTGTACTAAAAGAACAGTAAGCTGGTACAATGGCGAATTCTTGTTTTTTGACGGTCTTTGAAATAGATCAGATTAACTTGACAAAGTAATTTTAGTTCTCACAACATTTTCTTCATGGCTTGTAAATAATGTTACGTAATTGTCATATCTTCATCAGTCACGAAGTAAACTTAATGTCTGCGAACAGGCTCGCTCAATAAAGACGCATATTCGAGGGAAGTGCTTAGTTTGTCGTGGAGCGTTCTGGCGAAAAGGGTTGAAAACGTTTTCTTTCGGCTAATGCTTATTGTTGTTGGTAAAGGGTTGGCGAAGTTATCGCCGATGTTAATTGGAGGCTTGTCCGATAACTAATGGGCATAGGCCGGTCGTGTATCTCGCCTTGTCACTACAGTAATTGTAGTTATTGGTTGCAACTATGCCCATTTGCAATGAAATATGTGCCGCGCTGCTGGCTTGTCATAACAATAATTTAGCTAAATCAATTTAGTTTTTCTTCGTTAAGTTTACGCCATTAAACATAATGATGGAAATTAAAGGATGGGTCATCGGCTGGGTCGGTTTCCAACTAAATCAGCCAATTGTAATTAGCACAATGAACGTTATTGATGTGTCATAGGAATTTAGTAACGACTGATTATTGGGGGAAATTCGGGGGCAGTATTGCAGAACGAGAGATACACACAACAAAGAAACAATCGTCAAATTAATTAGTTACATTTATACGTCATGAATTAGTTCAAATTGGTCGTAAGGAGGGTTCCCCGAATACGTCTCTGTCGAACGAACTGATTCTACCGTTTTTCGCCGTGTCTGAACTCAAAATCATACGCTAATCAGGGTGGATTGTCTGCAAGGAAAATTAGGACATTAAATTCGTTTTTATAATTGTGGGTCAGTTTTAATGGGGGAAGTTTGTTAAAGTAAATAGCTTCAACCTGACATAGTATAAACGTGGTTGATTGAATACAATTATGGTCTTTTGTCTAGTGGAGCACAATGTTCGGTAATCATTTCAATGGTGTTTCTCTATAAATTTAATTATCATTATTGCGTGTTGGCTTAATTTAAGTGATTTTTATCTTTCGCGCCGGCCCACTTTGAAATTTTATTATAAATTAATTTCTTTTTTCTCTTAATGGAAAAAATGAGAAAATTAATGCAATTGGACGGGTTTCTTTTTGGATTATTTAATAAAATGAGTAGATACTTAAAATTTAATTTAAATGGAGATTGGGTAATATTTTATATTACAAGAGAGAGAAACTGTGTATAAAACATTTCGATAACAGTTTGCAGACTCCATTTAGACTAGACTGAGATACAATTGAAAAGTTTCATAAATACGGTGTGCTATAAACTAAACAGACCCATTCAATATATTTATTTCAATATCGAGAAATAGATAAATGGCAGCATATATTACATTTACATTTCTAGTTGAATATATTTATACAATGCAAAAAGTTATTTCCAATTTAAAATACAAGTTCGATATAAATCTTTGTATAGTGGAAACGTTGTAAACGAACGGACCCTATTCATAAAACTCGAAGTTGTATGTTCAATCTGCACTTATAATACGTTATTGCATTCTTATTATCGAGCTGCATTATCACACCAGAAAGTCATTTACAAATCAAAGAAATGGCCGACCATTTATTGCAATATCACCTCACATCTATGCATCTAATGGTATGATAATTAATAATGCGATTTGACTCTTTGCTGCTCTAGTATTATCCTTGAAACGAGGAATTTAAGTCGGTTATTAGCGAGACTTCGCCCAGAGGCTGAAAAATTCTAATCGAGGAATTACTCCATAAGAAACATATCTCTTCATATTTTATTATTATTTAGAGCTCTGGATATGTAAAAATGGAGAAGAATTTATTTTATGCAAATTGCCGTTTTGTTCTTCATAAATTATTAAAACGCCTGTTTTAAAATGTTCTCATGGCGATACGAATCTCTCAAGTCTTTTGTTCTAAAGTTTTGTTACAATAAAAAGAGAAGTAGTGAACAATTCGATTATAATGTTGTAGCGTTATTAAATTTATTTCGCAGCTGTCAAAATTTACGTAGATAAAACAGGCAGCACGGGGTAGTCCTCAGACTGTTGTGTAATTTAATTTATTGATCCGAGTCGTACTTTACGTAATATGATTAGAAATGTATTTATACAAACGTTAACACGTAAGAAATTAATCTTTTATGTAGACTAATATCGCTCTCGGTTACTTTTGACACGAGTTTCCGCGGTGTCGGTATGAATAATAACGGCATACTAGAATCGATTGAGAATTTTTAGCCACAAAGAGGAGAAGAGGAACCCATCAACATACATTTCTCGCGAGTGAAGGAAACTCATTTTAATTACAAAGATTAAAAAATCGCTTAGACCGCGATGAAAGACACAAAAGCCTGGTTTGATATACGGCAACTATATGCAAATTCATGAATAATTCTTACCTATGTGTTGCTAGATAACTATTATAAATATGGGCGTCTACGCGAGCGCCATGTAAATGAAGTCGACTCAGGAACTAATATATTTTAGTGTTTTAACACTTTGAGCGTTGGCCTGACCGCAGCCGCTGTTTATATTGTGATATATCACAGGTAATTAGTGACTTGCGGTGTCAGATTTTGTTACGTATCGGCAATCTCGGTGAGACCGCGCCTCCTTTCACAGACTATGACGTCTTAAGTGCCTCAATATTTATAGCTCGACAATTTCATGTTCTTTTCTCATACCTTATGATCCATATCGGTTTATCATATGTTATCCTTATTTCTTCTTTGATTTATCCTCACACGCTCACGACAAAACTTTATCATAAAAATTTATCGCGTGACAAAACTCGCGGTAACCATGCTCGTTGAGGGTCACCACACTGTGCCTCTAAAGAGTATTTGCGGTTAGGTTCCCCTGTCCCCTTTAAAAACCGTCCTGCAATAGCTGGATAGCCATTCATAACGAGAAATCTCTAAACAATACGGAAGCACGACTTTCAAGAGAACGAAAGATAATCAGATTTTTATCTCATCTTACATTTTTCAGATTCTTAATTATATCCCGGTGCTAACACCGCCGCGTCATGTAACATTCGATACGAAAAGCTTTCGTGTGAGGAAAATGCTTTGTCGACGATTTTCTGTCTATTAGAAGCTGGAAACAAAAATTTGGAGATTATGAGATCAGGATTCTTTTTTGCTGCAGTTGTGCAGCTCGTCGTAGTTAATCGATAAATGTGGAATTCTTTCGTTGTCAGAAGGAAAACGTAACTTCTGGACAGATTGTTACCAGTTCGACGCAAGAAACTTCCAGATCAATGCGGAGGTCAGAATCGGGCTTGATTCGCACTTCATGCTCCAATTAGTCGACTTACTTGAGAATGCCACAATTTGGACATTGGTTTTATTAACTACAAATAAAATTTAACATCC
>QDEB01041895.1:0-11345 GCA_004193795.1 Asbolus verrucosus | reverse complement strand
ATCCCAGTAGTGAAATTACCACACCGTTTCCTAGTTAGCCATTTTGTTATAATCTTGTAAAATCGCCGCTTCACGGACGATTTTACTTTAATTTTTTTTCTTTATCAAAAGTTTTCTTCCACTTTGGAAATGGACCTCTTTCATCGATTATATTGGAAATAAGCATTTGTTTCTTTAAACAATTTATTTAATACATAAATACAATTAAATAAAATCTCTCCATTGTAGTGAATATTATTATTTAAATTTTCTATCTACAGTTATTCACTAGTGGTTAATAATGAAAAATTTTTCACCTGTTTCTCCATGAAGGCAGAGAAACGGAATTTCACAGCATTCTAGTATGTGTCAAAATATGACGGTATATTATTAGTAGTATAAAAAAAAAAATTAATTGTAGAAAAATAAAAAAAAATTGAAACGCTAAAAGTTAGAAAAAAAATTATTCTATTTCTCGTGGTCAATAATTCATTTTTTACGCAAATTTATGACCAAATTGCGATTAAAAGTGATTCATTATAAATCAGTAAGTTTGTGAAAATAGCACTGAAAAAATGTATTTGAAGAGAGGATACTGAATTTAATTAAGATGACTAGACTTTAGTAATAGTGATCGCACTTACATTCTAACTCATAAAATTGTATTGTATTGTATTGTATTAAAGATCTGATATCTGTCTCTATTAATAAGCTTTACTTTCCTCGAATGTTGATACTGAGAACACTGCATTACATAAAACTACAATATGCAATCTTATCTTATTTTTCTCTTAAACGTTTATGTCTAAATTTTTAAGTTCACCCTTTGAAATTTAATCAATACTGGATTTAAAAAAAAAACAAATGAAAATAATAAATATTCAATAACTTTTGTATTATTGTCAAATTGTTCAATGATTTGAAAATATATTTCGAATAACTTTTTAGTACATGGTGTTGTGTTCCTTAAAAATTTTAAGTTTTACTAATGAGCGCAATTTTGCGCTAACCACTTATCTGTTTCAGGTACCCCCAGGAGCTCAGCCCAGATTGCCGACCATCTCATCGACAATCCTGCCGCCATGCTACGAGGAAGAAGAGCCAGGAGGCTCACACTCGCCCCCCAAACCCCGGCAAGGAATACATGGTGTGGGGTGATAAAATGTTGCTTTCCATTATTTTAAATAGCAATATATAGTGTTCTTTTCTATTAAATGCACTTTTTAACTACAAGATCATGCACACTTTTCTGATTTACATTTGTTTTACATTTGTTAAAAATTATTATTTTTAAAAATCTACTGCTCAAACATCACATAAAAGTTCAGAGCAACAAAATATGTAAATGGAAAAACGAACACTGAACAATTTCTAAGAAAGCTAGAAGTTAATAAAAATCACACTGCCTCCAATTATTAGAGTGAATTTTTGAAAATCTAGTTTTAATAAAAATGTAACAAATGATGAAGATCGAATAAAATTAAGCACGATCGTTAAAAAAATTAAAATTCCTTCTAATAACATAAATAAAAATTTTTATCTCGAATCTATAACGTTTGCTTTTAATGTATTGTTTGAATGACAGACGCCCTTTGAACAACAATAATTCGTCGATGCATACATTTTCAAATGGTGTAAAGCTTTCAAAAAATTTTTTTTAAGTGATAAAATCCTTGTTTCTAATTTGAACAGTCTGTTACCTAGTTTTTTTGTTCTTCATTATTGTAGAAATGAAGATGTAACAAAAATACATACCTATCTCGACTCATCACCTTCTAAAAGATTAGATTAGATTGCAATAGACATTTTCAGTACCAACATTCGCTAAACTTCAGTTTTTTGTTTCTACCAATGGGCACAATAATTCCAATAAATAGATAATTTTCCTCCCAGTCGGTTTTACCTCATTAGTTGAGTCTTAAATATCTTGATTTGTTCATATTTCATGTAACAAATTCAAAATATTTATTTATTTCTGTGATAAATTTTTCAGTCAGCTCTTAAGTAAAAAAAAATTGAAAATATGTGAGAATATTGTCATCTATTGAATCTTGAAGGGGATGAAACCTGGAATTTGTATTATCAAAAGGGTGGTTTTGTGGTATAAAATTGTCGTCACTGGTCCATGATGGTCCGTGCTTATTCAGTTTTATCTTCATTATTAAAGCTGATGTCGAAATTTTCTTCTATTTCTTCCACTTCAAAGTAACATTCTAATCCATCTGATTCAAATGTGCTTATTCGTTCATTTAGTTGTTCAGCTTCAGCTTCGCATAAACGAATATAATTATTCATTTTGAAGGTTATGTGAAAAACACAAATAATACGTGCCTCATTAACAAAATTCATGGACTAATGTATATCAATCGAAAGCTAAGACATTGAACATATATTTACGAAAACACCACGTGAATTGTACATTTGTAAAACTTATATATACATGTTCAGCAGGGAAAGAGATAATGATAAAAAAAATAAAATAAAATAAAATAAATAGGAATTCTTCTGATAAAATAAAAAATAACTCGTCTAAGAATTTTTTCTTTTTTATCTCTAAAGTACGTTTATATGCTCTATAAAAAGAAATTTGAATGTAGTCTACTTTTGGAAAATAATCATTTTACATTTTAAATTTTATATGATAATTCTACTCTAGTATTTACGCTATTTACCATTTGAGTATATTATGAACTTTTAGTAGTTAACACACATGCAATTTCCTTTGTATTTCATTATCTTATGAATTTAAGATATCATATGTTTATATTTCATTACACATTTAAAATTTTTTAGGAAATTCAGTAAAAATGTCAACTGTAGCCTTTATTATATTTAATTTTATCTTCCACGTAATACAGTTGTGCAAAAAAATAAATTGAAACATTGAAACCATGAAATGAAGAAAAACTCGTTCTAAATCATGGTGACTATTAAATTTAAATTATAATTTGATTATAACATAAAAAGATTTTACTTTAATATTTGAAATTTTTAGTTTGAAAAGCAACATAAAAATTTAATTTTAAATAGCGATTTCAAAATACAATTTGGTTCCTTATTTGAAATTCCCGACTGGTAGTTTCAACTGATAATTTTTGATAAATAAATTTAGTGATGGATTGGATTTAGCCCGATAGGATGTAATTTTCGGCTAGATGTCGAGGATGCTACGTTTGTCGCGTCAGTGGTCTTTGCAGAGGGTTCGGATTGCCGTCATAAAATATCCGAGTGCAGAATTGGTTTTATGAGATGCACGGGAAACACAAATGAAAAAAGAAAACACATGCCAGAGCCGATATACACTGAAAGTCAAAATTCTTTCAAGTCAAATGAACGTTGCGAATAAATCGGCGAAGTTTGAGCTAGAGCTTTGGCATAGTCGACATGTCAGCAGATGTGCACGAAGGGACCCAAGCATGGGCAAAGTCCCATTGCACGAGCGATGACTGGATGATAAGGTTATAAGCAGACCAGTCCAATATTTAAATACATGAATTATGTAGATGTGTACTTATTTGATTGGACATATTGATACTCCACTGGCTATTATTAATAGTCACAATTTACACACAATACAATTCCAAACTATGAAAGCAGCGTTTGAATACAATTTATATTCAAATGAAACATTCATTCGTAATTGCAAGGAACTTCCACTGCACGCAATTTACAACACCGAACAAATCTCACACATCATCAAACAATAATTTCATCAATTCATCTCTAGTCTTAAGCTTGTGGGGCCGAGTTTCTCGAAACAATGAAACCATATCACAAAAAGTGTGGAAGGGTATAAAAATTTTACTGGCGAATAATTTTGTTAGAGACAAATTTTGAAATATGAACATATACAGAGTTACATAAAAAGCCATGTTTGCAGTAAATATAATAACAATAAAATGTAAATTGATTTCTCACGGGGCATGGGGAGATTTCGAAGGGGACATGACTTCAAATTCACAGCTGGATAGAGAGTTACCATATTAGGCGTCACAAACAGCAATCTCAAAAACAAAAAGGAGAGAAAATTGATAAGTATCAATAACTTCCGGAATTATAGTTTGATAAGGTTTCAATATAAAATCGAACACCAATGTGACCACCATCAATTAAAAAAAAATCATAATGAACGGTGACAAATAAGGTTCAGAGAAAATCAATTAGGGCACTATTTGTCAAACATGCACAACATATAAGTGACTTCTGGACACCTGCTTTACGGTCCAGTGCACTAAATAGCCGTTTGCAATGCTCATTTTAAGTGTGTCAACGAGTCATTGAAAAAGGAGAAGGTACGGTGAGTCCTCGACAGGGTCCTTCCCCTCGACCCGAACTAACACAACCCAGTGTCATTCCACCGAGATTAATCCTATTACGACTCTCGTATTTGACCGATAATTCAGGCGTAACCGTTATAAACACCACTATTTAGATGGATGTATTTCATGTTCTACAAAGCTAACAATTTGTCAACAATGAAATATGACCAGGTTCAAACAAAACACGCAAACACCCCAATTAACACTTTTAAATCTCACGTTTTAACTCTTTCTTTGGTGGAGCGGAAGTATGCGAAAAGGAAGCCACTATAAAATCGGATTATACCCAATTACCTATTTTTTGAAAATTTTTGGAGAAGTTTGCTTAATTTAAGTTAATACCACAAATCAAACGTCAAAAGTTGAATGGCTATTGAAATTATTGTATCGATGTTTCCTCTGACTATACATATGGCTGGGTCCGGAAGTTTATACAATAAAGAAATAGCCAAATGTCATTACCTTTTACACTTCTTTAGAATTGCTGGAATTTGTACCTACGAATTTATGTACTTCTCTTTACCTACTGAAATTTATTACCATTCACACCCCTTTGAAGATTAAAAAGCTAACAACCGGTTCCAATATTTACACACGAATTTAGAATGATCAAATAAAAACGGTAAGCTGCTCGCAAAATCCTAAAATGAATTACGCAAGTCATTACACGATTTCATTTCGAACTGCCTCACAGACTTCACTAACCAATTAACATTTAAATGTCTGTACAATTTCTGTAAAATTTTTATGCATTTGTAAAGAAAAAATATTTAAAATAACGACATTCATATCGCAAAATGTACCCTTTACCTGTTCAGTTCAATGTTGTAAAAGTGCTTCTGCGTTTACGAATAGTGACGAATATTGTTTATAAGGCAAAAAATACCTAAATCCTGCAATAATTCTTAGGTTATGCTCACCAGAGATCATTTTTATCTGGTCTGACGTAGAAAAATGATTTTTTATTTAGTCATTATTCATTCCTACTCTTGAGTGTGGTGAATTTTATTTACTCATTAATTGCAAATAATCATTTTTTACATTCTAAAATAACGACATCCCTAGTGCAGTTCACAATTTAGATTACGTCCCGTAATGAATAAACGAATGAAAGCCTGTTCAAATTAAAATTAATCTAATTGAGCAATACAGGTTGGGGCTTAATTTAAATTCCAAATGTTTAAAACTTTAAATATATTTATTTAACATTAGAATATCACTTACGTATATTTTTCTGTATTATCCGTACAGTTAATAGAAATAAATTTATATAAACTATTTTTTATTAAAGTAATTTAGAGAGCCGCAAAAAAATAAAAACCGTTTTCCTACGTTAAATCCCCAGGTTCAGATTAATCATGAACACCCGGTACATAAAGCAAAATACAATAGTGCTAAAACCCATGTTTGTAAAGTACCATCATTCTTATTCTGTAAAAAGTTCGATTTACATTTACTTTACTCTTAATAATATTTGATTAAGTTTGATGATTATAAGTTTTCGTGTTTCTACATTTAAATGGGTCATAATGTCAATTTTTTAATTTCAAATTTGGGAGATAATTTATAATAATAAAATATTTCTAAATGCATGTACAACATTTTCCCTTTACATGTATCCCAAGAGAGTTCAAATATCAGTTTTTTTCACAATTTTCGAAAAGTAACTTTCCACTAGTAGCTAGGCGAAAAGGGTTAGGTTTTGTCCTGTATTTTATTATTTTTAATTTACTCCTAAATATCAAATTTTCAAAATAATAAGATTTAAAATAAAACAAAATAAACAAAAATCAAATGAAATTAATATATTACGATAAAAAAACTCGAAATGTCTAAAATGTTTAATAATGTAAAAGAAAACTATTAACCCTCACCTAAAAGACATTATAATATCAAAACAATCTATCATATTCTAACATTATTTTGAATTAATTAATTCATAGATATTTAACGCATAATTTATTAAAATAAAAAAATGGTAACCACACTGTAAGTAGATTTAAAATCTTTTTATGTAATATAAATTACAATTAATATTGATTTTTTTTTTGTTTCACCTTGTAGAAGGTTTATAATGTTTACTCTACATCGTTATCGATTCTTTCCGCCTGTGCTAGGTTTAAAAATATGAAATCCAGATTTTGACATTTGCTCAAAAAATTGTAAAAAAATATTGTAAATTTTTCATTACATCCACCGTTTATTTTTCATAAATAATTTAAAACTGACTATATTCGTAAATTACAAGCATCAGATACTAGAAGGAAAGTGCAGTCAACTCCATTAGAATACTCTGTATATGATTCAAATATCAGACACATATTAAATAACACGAAATTTAGACAATTTAGAAAATATCTGCAATTGATTACTTTCAACGGCTTATAGGAAAAAGTAAAAGAAATCAGTCCTCCATTAGTTCACAAAGTTTATTCAGGATGATATAGTCTATAGCTTGTTGAAGTGCTGTACTTTCATTTGCCGACCCTTTTGTCATTTGACCTTGCTGAATTCAAAATTTTGATGAATTGTCACAAATTTTGATGAATTAGTACACAAAAAAATCGGATACAGCATATTTAGTTTAAAATTTGTTGTCAAAATCATCATCTTAACTGTTTGAAGATTTCTAGATTTGGCGAGATATGTGAAATATGATGAAATTCTAATTATGGCTGAAAAAAATGTTGAGGTTGGGTTGGCGGTTCGACTGCTCGATAAATTCGGTTATAATTGAAATATGGAACATGGCAAATAAAATAACCGCTTTAACTGTTTGAAATGAAATGATGTAATTACGCATTTTACAGGGAGTAAAACGTGATTTGGTATGCACGTGGTGTCATACTTGTTAGTGGCTGGGCAATCGCGACGTGTAGAACGCATCGCGACGCCGAATTCACAGCAACACGTACACACTAATTGCACACTGATGAGAACGTGCGTTTCACTCTTTGGTCCTAGAGTTATAGCCGATTTGAGGTCACAAAATGACCATAATGGCTCTTGTTATGTCGTAATTAAATGGTCGATGGTTCGAGCTCTATTTCGTTAATGATATTTGGTCGTGACAAAGTGTTCAAGTGTTTTTGTTAAGCAGTTGGGAGAAGTGACCAAGACGGCATACGGCTTTGTATCCCGTTTTGACGGTCGTCAATAAATTACACCATTACATCAATCGCCGGTATTTTACGATGACTTTATGGCGAAACGTTTAGTGGAAGTGTTGCAATGGCTTAGCCATGCAAGCACACCCCGCACTGTTGCCAAAGTGGTGACGCAAAGCCAACGATTTAACATTGATGTCAGTCAAAGTTATAACTCCTGTTTATATTTATGAACCTGTATCTTGACTTGGGTGAAAACAAGGTAGAAACTGTAATGTGCTGTATTTTGTCTGTCGCACGAAATATATTGCACCTGGACTAACCACAAACTCTAAATTCCTTCTAAACCAGAGACTGCCGATTCAGATCTCGAATTTGGGCTAATTTCCTGATGGAATTGGTGTACATTTTCTTCCAGCAGGCAGACGTAAACAGAGTGATTTGTCTGCGTAAACAGGGTATGAAGGATATCACGCTGGTGAAAATGACACTGACATTTCAATTTGAATGTTGGGTGCATGTCCGCTCTCGGTCGACGCTATGTGGTAACTGGCGTCGAGGGGTTCTGCCAAACCAACGCTTGATTACACTAGTTTAACTTGTTATTGAATACACTTTGTCTCAAATCGCTCATTACAGCCACCGACAATCAAAATTTCTAACAGCAATTTTCCAAATTTATAAGTCAAGATGCTGGATCAGAAATCTGAAGATCTAGATAATCGTTTCTGAAATTGTCTTAAGCGTTTCTAAGGATTGTAGCGAAGGCGAGATTTAAAAATTATATGCTTGGGAAGGTGCGAAGCTGGATCGTCGACTATTAAATTGCTTGTCAAAACGAAAATTAAGATGAATATCAATATCCTGTAGACCCGTTTTGAGTGTGTCATTACAAATTCAATTAAGAAGATACACATATCTCGGAAAGTGACAAGTAAAATCCCCAACAATTTTAAATCCAGGATCGACTTGGAACGTGTTAACGTTTTTACATGACAAAAAAGGTTGTCGAATGTAAAAAGGGGATTCTGCATGTTATGATCGTATTAAAGAGTCGACTTATTCATCTGAGTTAAAGTCGCCGCCTTCCAGCGTCGGCGGCTCATCGTCAATCTGAATTGTTAATGTCGCCAGGGGTGTACTAAGATAAAAAAGAAGCCACAATCAGATGCCATCGCGCACCATAAACTGCATTGTTATAGCATCGGTGTTTTTCCATTTATTGGTGGTGATCGACGGTGTTTATTTATAGCTGCTAAGCCGCCAACCAACTCTATGACGGAAAAAGCGATAGTAAAACAAATTGCCATTCACAGGCTTAACCCTGATTTACACTGTAGGATAACTAACACTAATGTCCCGCACCAAACTAATTTGGATTATTTTTAGTACTGGCGCAATCTCACTGTAAGCAAGATTTTTCAGTAGGTATTATTACTCGCCGCTTTTTGAGTTTCTTTGGGAGCGGTTTTGGGTGCAATTGCGGTGTGAGGGCGAGGAGTCACGTGCAAAATCGTATTAATTAGCACCTGGATTCCAACCAAGCTGCGACTTAATAGATTCAGCAGGGAGCGAGAACTAGCCTGACGAGATTGACGAATGTAATTGAAACCAGACCTGTTAAATTATACAATCTGTAGAAGCGGTAAGTTGACAAAACACTGGTAGGATTTATTATTTGTCACAAAAATGCATACCTAACAAACCGCGGCATTCGTTTTACAAAAAGTTATGACCGTTTCTGCATTTCAATTAAAAATGTGCAAACATTAGCTCGTCATTTATGCTCAGCGAAATTCCGTAATTGATTGTGTTAGTAAAATGTTGGTTGCGGTTGTAATAAAAGGCAGATATAAAGGCATATTTCAGTTTAAAAACCAAATATAATAAGAGCGGCTGATAATGGACGGTGGTTAGAGATTGGCGTCGAGACGCGAGCCGCGGTCGCCCTAATGAATGCCCCTTTTTCAGCCAAGCAATGATATCCTCTTCTGTAATTATTACCTTCTCCTGTATTTTCTCATCCCAACTACCAGCAGGCTCTTATCTATGCCACGGCCCTCTGCAACACCACTCCGTGTCAAAAACTCAAACATTCTACATAATGCTCTGGTCAAATGCCAGAAGTTATTACCACCGTAACACTTTGTTCTTTAAACATTAATGTCTTTCTGTAACACACTACCGAACCACAAACACACTCATCAGACAGAACACCATCACATCAACATAGCTCACTTTTTCTCAACGTGTTTCATTTTGTCAAAACCCACCACTCGTCATCATCATGGTTCTAAACTGTTCGATAATAGTAGTATAAACATTACTTCGATATTTTCTTTTGTTTAGCGAACACAATATTTACAACTACCAAATGCTTTAATTAGATTTATAACAGCAATTTTTTGAAAAAAAAAAAATCAATGGCGGCAGATTTTAGGGAGAGACACCTTTATGAAAAAATATTATACTTTTATCACAGTCTTATAAGCAAGAAAAAAACTTGCTGACTTAGTGATTCTTCAAAAAAATTTCTACTTATACTTCTTATTACAACATTATTATTTATTGTTTCTGTTAAATTAATGATAAAGAATACAGGAAATGAGGTGGTCGAAGGTGATTGAAAAAAAAATGTTAATATGTATTTCAAATACAAGTACATTCCATCTTCTAAGCTAAGTGAGCTATAACAAATTATTTCGAAAATCGTGTGTTAAATCGTATGAAATTGTAGAATAAAGTTTAAACACTTTTTTAGCTCACGAGCATTAGCGAGGAGAGCTATGATCTCGTCCATGTCGCTCGCTCTCTTGTCATCCTCTAGGACATCACGTCTATAACTTGAGAACGTTTTGATCTATCAAGTTCAAATTTTGTGTACGGATTCTTTGGCAAATTCGTAGACCGAAGTTCGTCAATGGGCAATATAACTCCAAGGGTGTGCACACATTCGTTATTAATTAAGATAACACGATGAAATTTTGTCAGTTTGTCACAAACATCGAATGGAAGCAAACAAAAGAAGAAAAATTAAGATCGGTTACTTAGCGAATGAGTTATTAACTTTCAAAGTTTTAAGAAAAAAATCGAATTTTCTTGTAAAAGATTCAAGATATCGAAATGCCATTCACACATATGCATTTCCTATTTCGCGTATTCGCGCATGGGTAACTGACTATTGAAAATCTCAATGGAACAAATTCAATTTGTTCGAAAATTGTATGAAATATAGCCCCACCTCAGTAGTAATTTAGTATACAGATCGTGGATCTGCCAAGCTATTTTAGGCCTCGATGCTGTAGGGTACTTTGACTCAAATGCACCGCTGTAATTTATGACGGAGGTACTTGAGCCTATCAACTGAATACGTTCAAAATATGTTTAAAACTAACTTTTCCGTCTTTTTTTTTTAATAAACAATTTTAATTCCACGAGGTATTAAACTTGCTTCTAATTTCATTCATTTCCACTTATGTAATTTTTGTCTAAAAAAAACAAGTGTAATTTGTCTTTAGAAAATTAATGTGGTGTAAAAAATACTATGTAAACAAGGTTAAATAAAGGGCAGTTGCAACGAAAAATATATGTTACTATTTTATATTTTAAATTGTACATATCGTTATATTTGTTACCAGTAGTAAGTTCCACAAAATTATTATATTCTTAACAATTTTAACAGCTTTGAAATGTAAAGAGTAATCATAATTACGTGTACTTATAAAGTTTTTATAATCTTGTCTAACTTTTCTTGAATTATGTAAATTTCTTTATAAAACGATTATTTTGATTATTTCTTTGGTTGATAAAATTATACAAAAACATGTAAGAACTATTTCTACTAAAGGTAATTAAATTAAAACATTTAAATAGTGAATGCATTATATTTTATCTAATTTCTTATCCCATATTAATTTGTTGCCTTATAAATTTTTGGGAT
>QDEB01041853.1:0-14535 GCA_004193795.1 Asbolus verrucosus | reverse complement strand
TTTTCCGTATTCGGTTTATGTCAATACAGAACAGAATATAATAGTGTTCAACTGATCTCTGATCCTGTCTTACGAATCTACCGTCAGTGATCAAGTTGTCGTTAATTATATACTTCTTGTAGTTTCTGATATTAACCACTCTATCATGGATAGCAAATATAATAGCTTCCTTCTCCGGATGTATATTAGATCCTCTTAACCACGCATGTGAAGTTCTAGTTGTTATGATCAAATGATTAAACCTAACAAGCTATGTTTAGCTTTGTAAAACGATACTTTTTTCTTGAGAGTGTCCAAGTATGTTTGTGATTTTGTAGTTAAGGTTACACTTTGCATTACTCGTAGACGAATTCTTTATGATCTTTTGATATTTTAAATCATTTTAGTCATTTTAATTTGTTATGTGTTGGCTTGTCAAATTTTCGTCGTACCGAATGACCCGAATTTGAGGAAATTGACGTCCAAATCTTTGCTCTGATCTCTCAAAGTATTAACATATAATTATAAGACATCTGTATAGCTGACGTCTGACAAAAGGACGGAGTGAGATGCCCTATCTAACATCTAACAAATATCTGCAGGAAACGAAGTATCCAGAATCATGACCTCACTTTATATCTTCATGTCTGACAGGGATCAAAATACAAAAATAGATGTCACAATCATATTACGAGAAACAAAAAAGTTAGCTTTTCGAAACAGCCTGTATATGTGGTTCTAGTTCAAATCAGATAAAGTCGAGATCGGCTTTTGCCGGATAAATATTCGCAGAGTCCCGGATTCCGCACGAAGCTCCAGAATGAAAATTAGCAAAATACGCAATTCTTACCACAATGCGATCGCTTCCATTCTTCGACGATAGCAATAAAGTACCTGCTTCGAGAGGGCACTTTTTATTAGCGATTCCGATCGGATTTTTTCGAATTAATAAAAAATGAAATGGAGTATTCGCCTCATTGCACTCGATCACCCTCAAAAGCCATTCTAAATATTTCATCGTCTGATGTTTTACTTTTTTTATGCAAATGTATATCGCCGAATTTATGGGAACATACCGACCATCCAACTTTTCTCATTTCGTGCAAATCTGCGACTCAGCCACAGAACTCTAATTGAGAACAAAGGTTGGTACATTTGACAAGGCAGAAACACATCTCTGTGAAAACCATATTGATAAAACCGCAACAGCGATATTACTTCGAGCGACAAAAAAAAAAGGAAAAGACATAACCGCAACACCACGATGGCCTCCTCCTTTGGGGCGGTTGCATTATTCATGTCTGCATTATATTCGACCACGGCCCTCTCGTCAGTAAAAGTAAAACGGGTCGGTGGTTTTAGCATAAAACCATTAAGTCGGATGGTACAAATTCAATAAGTCCGGGTAGTCCTGGATATGATTTTGTGGGGTAATAAATATTGCCCGTGTTCAGTGACAGACCGCAGCCAATTCGGGGAGGGAGAACGTCCCCTGTGCGTCCTCCCTTCAGACGGGGTTGGAAAAATTAATCGTCACTTCAATCTTGTTAGTTTACGGATCGAGTGTGCCAGACAGGGACGGATCGGTTACTTTTGACCCGCGGCTAAGCTGCCATTAATTCACGTCGTTTGGAAGTGAAAAAATATGTTTTTTCCAAATTTGCAGGCACCGCTCTGGCTCATATTAATTTGGTAAAAACATTTTATGCGAATTAAAATGTTTGTTTGGAAATTCAATTTTTCTCGAATCTTGCTTGAGAGATTTTGAATGAAAAAGCTGGTTTGCATTTAAGTTGGGTATTTTCGTTTTTTAATTGACCAAAGTCGACTTATACCATCTATAATTAAAGCTCACCTACATTTGAAGAATTCAGTTCAAAGCCGATACAAGAATAAAGGGAATAAAACAACAATTTCCATCGACCATTAATCATGGAAGTTAGAAGCAATTTTGGGTGTAGGTACACTGCAACATCCATAATAATTTAATACTAAAATTCGTCTGATACCCGGTAAAATTATTTTCGATGGCGCGTGATACATCATTAATAATTCCGTTGATGTAAATGTACCAGAGCAGATGAGGACAGGTTGAAGGCTGTTTACACGAGACAAGCTTCAAGAAAATGGAGAATTTTCGTGATAAATGATGTATCGCCTCATGTGAACTTTTCTGGAACATTTTAACGAACAGAATTTTCCGTCCTTTTTTCATTATTCTCCGGAATTGCCCCGAAATTAATACCATTGAAAATATTTGGTTAACTTCAAAGCGGTTTCAAAAGCGTTTATAATTTTGTTGAAACATGAACGACAGAGAGTTTGGCTAATGCAATAAACTCATTTTGCAATCAGACCCTCTTGCGGGAAGTTTTAAGTAATTTTTCTTAGATTTAAGATTGCATTAGAAGTGTCACTGCATCGTAATAACGATGCAATAAATCAAAACTGGAGATTTATGTCTTGTTTACAGAATTCTTATTTGTTGGATAAGGAAATATGAAAAATTATTCCCTATATACAGAATCAACAAAAGGTGTAGAAACCCTTAAATAGCTCTGACAGTATTTGTTTGGTTATAATGGGGTTTAAATAAGTTAACTCTGTGCAAGAAATTAAAAATATTTTTCAGTATTGTACGACTTTCAGTTTGAACGTTTTGTAACGTGTTTTTTAGAATATTCTTTTGAATAAATGCACAAGTAAATAACATGTTTCAAGATTACAACGGTTTCACGGGCGATTTGTGTATATTTCATTTAATATAAACCGTTAGCATTTTTTTTAACTTATTGATTAAAAAAAATGTGTCAATTTGTTTTTATACGTGCTTTAATTACTTTGTTTGTTTACTAATTCTTTTCTTTCTTGCTGGCTGTTTTTTATTGTTACATATTATTTATCATGTCCTTCCATATATAAAATATTGAGATTCACTGTTATCTAATTTATGAGGTGTAATAATGAAATATCCCGTACAAGCTATAATATTCCAGGAAAAGCTTTCAGAATTAATTAAATGATTGGGTTAAATGAGCCGCAGATTGAACAGTTTATTAAAACTTTACAGCAACATTATTTCCATTAGCATTGTAAAACGTACCCCTCCATGCTGTTAACTTGTTTCAAACAAGTATTAAACCATACGGTAATGTATTTATTTATTTTTGTTTTCAATAAAAAATGTTTTTTTTTCTCTGCGGCAAACCAACAAACACCTTAATTTGAGCAAAAATCTTGACTTATTTTTCCGATGTTATTGCCTGCCTTGCTTAAAACTTCTGTACCCGAGGGCAAACTTGTAGAACTTAAATTTTCACGTTGCTCTGTTTTGTAAAAGTTTAAATTAGCGAATGCCGAGCGGTTCTGTGTCATTCTCTGAATTTAAAAAGGACGAGATTCTCGATGTTAATTAAATTCATTTCGTAGCAATGAAATCGTTGTTCCACATTTTAATGGGCAACCTTCCCATTTTGGGAATAATTGTTCTTATTTTTTTTAGACAACTTCTGCCACGTTTACTCATAAAAAAGGATGATGACAGGTATTGATAAGTGTAATTCTTTACAATATGTAAAAATTGCTTTAAAATTAAAGCTAATGTAATTTTTAACAAAAGCCCGACTTACCACACAAATTTTTCTCATTTTTTTTTTATAAAAATTATTCTCTTTTAGTGATATAACGTACAGTAAGCCAAAAAAGTAATCCGTGTTTGAATCGAGCCACCTTCAAGCAACAAAACTAGGCACGAGACTTGGAGCGAGAATACAGTTTTCATGAAAATAAAGGATCTTCGGTCGAATCAGGTAAAGACGAATACATTTTTATGTAATTTTGTAAGGGTCATACGAATTTATATTATCGACGGACATTCTACGCTAATGTGCTAATTGTCAATCATATAATGCTTATATGAAATAAACATAAAAAAACGTATTAAAGTGATTGAGAAATTTCTGAAATATTTCTAAATTTCAAAGTAAATCACAATTAAAAATTATTAACTATCGAAACTTTTTAAATGTCTAATATAATATGTATTTATTTCTATTTTCTACCTACGTTTATTTACAAAAATACATTGTCCACATTGAAATTGTTTTTCTACTTTCAATTATCCTAATTAAAATTAAATTTGATGTGAATAATTCTAAGCAGCAATTAATAATAAAAAGGAATGAAATGAAATCTTGGCATTTATTTTAAAACTATGTGAAAGTGTAACCGTAAATTGGAAAATATAAAAGTTAAAAATAAAGAAAATATTATATTCTGCTAAAAAACTTAAACAGGAAACTTATTTTAGCATACATATTATTTATACATATTTACTAATTTAAACAATTTTTCAGAAAGACAGATTTGTTTCACTTAAAAAAAACAAAAAAGCATAAAGAAAATATGAAAATTCTACTATAATATTTTATACTTAGTCAACAAAAACATTTTTGGAAGGTATCGTATGTCAATGTAAAAAACAACATAATTTTAAATCGAAAACATAGGTATGTGTAAATTGAAAACATTTATGCTATGAATAGATGATTTCTGTATATTGATACCGATTATTTAATTTATTTTTCTACAAATGAAATATGTTTTTATTTATTGTACTCATAGATACCACATTATTAATTTACGATTATATTTTTGATAATGTGATACAATCATGATGATGTTTCACTTTGTCTTAAATTTATGCAGATGTATAAAATTCTGCCTCCTATTACTGTTTCAAAATGATTGATTTGATTGTTTTACTTAGGACAAGGAAATTATATAAAACTTGTAATTTTTGAATTACAGGTTGATAAAATTAGTGACTTACTTTTTATGTACGAAATATGTCAAAAGTTTAGAATATTTATAAAAGTTTCCTTCTCCATCCATCATATTTTTGCAAAGTTTTTTTGCAAAATCAAATAAGTTTAACATTAATAGATGACAAAATTTTAGTTACTTTATTGCAAAAGAGCTACTAAAATTTAACAAATTATTGAGATCTACATTTTTCGTTTTTGTGTAAGCTATGAGGACTTAACAACTCAACAAGTTCTCCTGGTCCGGATGTGGTTATCTAGCGCCAATACCCACAGGTAATAGGGCCATTTCTCTTCTGGACCAGCATCTTGCTGGAATCAAATCTCGTTCCGTTCACCCGCCACAGTGGTTTTTTACTGTCCACAACGGATAAAAATACTTTTGCATCCACAAAAATGATATTGCTTCAGTCGTAATGGAGGTTCACCGAGCAAATTCGATGCATTTTTGGAGATGTTCTTCGGTGACAGCAATTTTTTTGCTGGTCCCCGACAAAATATTTGATGGTTTTTCAGTCTATTGATTGCAGTAACATAGATCTAGAACTTCCCTAAATCGGCAGCGGCAGCTCGTGAAGGGATGCTCTTGCACGTAATTTATTGCTCGGTTGAGCTGGTCCCATTTTCCATAAGAATCTCCCTTCTTCCACTTTTTTTTTTGTTGTGTAAAGGATTATCTTCTTCAGTCTGGAATCTACTGATCCATTGTTGAACTTGTCTTACCTGTTACAAAATTATACATCATTACATCATTAGATACTAGCGAAGTTTACATATACAGTGACCGCCAAAAAGTTCACATTTTTCGCAACAATAATTTACGGACGTCTGAAAATTAAATACATGCAACTTTAACCTATCAAGCCACTTTCCGTTTCACAAAAAATGACATCTTTTAGAATTGTCAAAACTGAAAATTCTCAATATTTTCAAAATTTAAAATCAAAAAAATTCAATTTTATTGACTAAAACAACAAATTAACATAAACTTTTTGGGAATTTGAGTCTATTTTATAAACTGGAATAGATAGATAGATAAATAAATAGATAGACAAATAGACATATATGTTCGTGATAAAATACAAAGTATTTACATAAGTCAAATAAATACATATAAAAGAAAAATTCATCCTTATACAGATGAGATAATAGTGAACCAAGTATGGAGCCCTGAGGGACTCCATACTCGATTTCGTGTCATTACATTTAACTACTTATGACCTGTTGGAGAAATGTTAGTATTATATAATTATATAAATATATAAATACATAATAGCAGTATTAGTCTAATACTGCCAAGATAAAAAAAAAATAATCGTATGCCCCTCTGGTTTAGAGCCAGATATTAGAATTTTATTATGTCGTGCAAACGCATCTAACATGACCTAACGACTACTGCATATGCAGTGGCCGGGACCGACGGCTTTACGTCTCCTCCGAAAGATGATAGCNNTGGACTCACCCGGATTTGAACTCGGGACAAAGGGCTTTGAAACCAGATACGAAACTCAATAGACTAAGATGAAAATTGTAAAACGCAACCTGCGAAATAAAAATGTCCTTTTTCAAAAGAATTTGTTACATGTTCAATCAATTTATTAACAGCATCGGTTGTGCATCTTTCTTTATGAAAACCAAATTGTTCGTTGGCTAAAATGTTATTAGAGCTTAGATATATATATAAATATATTTGCTTTAAGAATATATTTTCATACATTTTAGCTTGTTGAATGGCTCGATAATATCTTGATCTAAAATTTTTAAGTTCTTTGTATTCCAAAGTTCCTTGAGTTGATAAGTTTCATAAATTAATTTCATATACTCTCATGTTTTTGAGTTGTCGAGTAAACCAAGATATACTCGGCCCTTTGGAATCCCTACAAGTAACTAATTTTTCAGGAAATGATCAATGAAAAATGTCAATAAATAAATTTAAAAACAGATTAAATTTGGTGTCACAGTCAGTGTTGCTATCAACACCAATAAGTCTGAACATTTGAACATCTTGAATGTTTGAATGTTCAGTATTTAAGTTACATCATCAACTTCTAAGAATTTATAAAATTGATTCCATAATATAAGCAGCGTCTAACCAAAATGTTTACTAATAATTCAAAAATAAGCTCGGCTGTTTGTCAAAATAATATAAGCTAAATACAAGAAATTCATAATTATACGCAAAAAAATAGTTTGACATTTATCACAGAAAGTAAAATATTAAAACTGGTGTTCTATATTTGAAGATAACAAAATTTCTTAATTTTTGATACTAGAAATGACAACGTTCCCAAAAAAGGAACATCATTTTTGTCAAAACTACGAAAGATTAAAAATGTGACATCAAATATAAAACATAAAAGTAACACACTATTAAAAATTTCATTTTACCGTAACCACTTCGAAGTCAACAAATCTGGCTTGAATGAAACGACGACTTTAACACGGTTTCGATCCGTGGCGAGGATGGCCTGTTAAATTCGGACATGTAGACGGGTGTTAGCACAGAAGCTGCGTTTTAGATTTGTGTACTGACGGCGATATGAATTTGAACATGCACGGATCGTAGATCATCCTTTGCAGAGAAGGAGGATAACCAGGTTTATCCTTCCTCGTTGGCAGAGAGGCATCGATTAAAACGTCGTTTACTTGGAGCGGTCTCGGTTAAAAGTCGAAAGTCAGCGTCACCTTTGTCGGTGTAATAACTAAAGCAAATTACGTTTAGTCGGGCGACTCTATTGAGCGGCCCATTTCGGTGTCGGCCCCTTTGGTGCGGCGGCTGTAAAGTACCGCATCGGGGTACGACCATTGTGATAATGTCAAATGTGCTTCACACTCGGCAAAAGACACAATGTCACTTTCACACAATTTCCACTGTTTATTGTTTGTGTGTTTCCCAGATTAGGAGCGAGCACAATGAGGAGCATACAGCGATCCACCGGGACACTAACGACAATGTCCAGAATGTTAAGTGGCCCTTGCACACCTTCGTTCTTGAAGAAAACCACGCTTGCCAGTTTGCAAATCGAATTCCGACCACGCCGACGAGGATGATCTTAAAATAAAACTGAAGCTGACTTGCAATCGTCAGTTAGAACATACGTCGTCACCAGTCTGGCGAAATTCTGCTGAATATGCTTTCGATATCCGTCAGATTAATAAAACGGCGTAAAATTTATGAAAATAAATGAAAAAAAAGATGGTAAAATAAACACTTGAATATCCGAAAGAATATTTCGACAATTTTTTAATCCAGTTTGATAATTCTCAGATAAAATGTGTATAACATAGATTATCAATCAGAAGTGCGTCAGCACTACAAGATGTTTACTTTGACAAGAAAATTTTCAAAAAATACTGAAAAGTTTTTTTAAGTATATCCATAATAATAAGTAATACTTATAAACATATTTTAAGTTGTCAAGTGAGATTGCATACTATTCCATTAACCAAAATATACCTAAATGGATATGTTGTTAACAAAAATTTACGTTGGGACTAACGTTTGAAAAAAATTTAAGAGTCAAAAGCTCATATTTCATTTTCATTAGTCAGTTAAACTTAATTTTTCAAAATTATTGATAGTAAAAATCAAGATTTTAGATATTTTAAATTTAAATTTTTCAAAGTTTCATATTAGTGTAGAAATTTCGACAAATGTAATACCACTCGTGTTTTTGAAGTAGGTACATACGTCTTTGTATAAAAACTTCATTCTGTTAATTTGATTTATATTTGTAACATCAAATACTGAAATTTTTAATAAGTTTTTTGATGATTTTTGTTATTCTGTTATTTGTATAATGTGCTTTTTTACAAAACTAGCTCTACAAAAACAATATTAATCAGTAAAAACCATAGGAAAAAATATGCTTTTTCAAAACAATCTGTTTTCACTTTTACAAAACTTTCGCCGTGAAGATGTGATATAATTGTTTAAAAACGTAATATTGTTAGAAACGTCAAAATTTTGATTTATTTAAGTAGGTTTTTCTCTAAATTTTTCTTAAGGAACAACACTTTTATGATAAATATATGTCGTTATTTCCAACAAAACTGTAAACAACTTGCATATATCAGCCCGGCAGTATTCGTAACATTTAAAAGAAACATTGTCGATCATTCCTACAGTACAGTAAAAATTCTAACTTTTATTTACAGAATCTTCAATATTTATTATTTAACAGAAATGTTGCACATTTACTAGCAAAACTGTCAAATATTTTCTATGATCACATTTAATTATTTATATTTATCATTATAAATAAGTATAAAACGTATGATTTTTCTAATTTTTTATAATATTAAGCAACGCGCCATAATACTATAATTGTAACAAGTATTCTTCAGGCTAAATATTTAATCATAAGCGTTCAACTGATAGTATTAAAACAGTAACTGCCGTAAAACAAATGGAATTACGTGTTTGTTCTAGGTAAAACTACATGTTAGAATTTACAATTTCACATTAAATAATGTAATGTAAATAATGTTTTAGTTGATTCAGTGCTGGTTTAAAGATAGTCTGATGAACAAAAAACAATAAATGCTGCATGTTATTTAGAACTTTCCACATTAAATTATTACTGAAATGTTAATTAACAGAAAGCAGTTACATCTTTCGTTCTTCGAAATTTGAAATTCCATTTCTGACAGATGAGCTGTCAAAGAAGAATGATTACGGAGGTATGTCACGGACATCCGTAACGGAAAAGTTGAAATAAGTATCGCAAAGCACAAAGTTTTCTATTGAGCTCAATTTCGTTAAAATCAGCTTGCGCTGCGACTAAATTAGTTAGGTTCACAACCAAAATATTTGTCGTTTTTCTTCCGTAAATATATTAGAACATGTTCGCCGTCGTTGCCGTTATTAGATCCATTGTAAATGTGATTTTGGAAGCTCGGAAAACAGGATTCAGGTTCGGCGGGGTCGAGAATTTAATTCACTCTCCCGTCTTTACAATGTTTGTTTTGTGTCGCCTTTTCTTAGCTTTAAGTGCAAATTCGGGTATTATCTAATAATAATCGGCGACCAGCAGATTCAGGTGATAATCCGAAAATGAAAAAAATATGTCGCACGAGGGACTCAGAGCTGACGCCACATTTATATGTTTACATCCATCACCACTGACAGCTAACTCTGTCGTCAAAATATATTAATAAATGTAGCATTTAAACAGTAAATTTACTACAAACAGAGTAGTAAAGAATTTATTTTCCCTCTTTAGAAAGATATATTGCAGCTTCACGTCGGTAACGACAATAAAATTGCACAGTTAGGTCTTGTAACCACTCACGTTATTACTTCTTTATGTCAGGTGTTCTCTTATCTAAACTTTTATACTTTTAACAGGACACATTTTAAAATTGTCCTCAACAGATTTCTATTTGAGTAAGCATCGTTTTGATTATTTCCGCCATGATTACCGTTTTTATTGTTGTTTTTACATGCACAGAATAGCACTAATCGTTGAGTGTTGTTAAATTAGGTAAACACACATGAGTAGATTAGCTAGATATCAAACTTAATTAAACATTTCGCTAATAATACAGACAGAATGACAATGAAAATTATAACCTTCATTATGAACACAATGTTAGCTTAGCAGGTGTGATGATGAACGATCTACAAACTAAGACATGGTAACTCATTTAGCACAGAGCCAAAAATTGAGATTGAAAGAATAGAGAAGAGAGAAGAAAGTGCACCGGTGGAAAATGGAGGCGAAAATAATAAAATATTAATTTAACAAAATGGATAAAGGAAACTTTAATCACGGCTTTCGTCTCCACTTGGGTGCAACACATTTCTTTCTCTGCACCTCGTTCCCATGGAGACATTGAAACAACGACATGCTCCGTCGGTTTCCATCTGGAGTCAATTTTCACGATTTGCACGGTGAACTAAAATGAATTTAAATAATAGAGGCCAGCGCTGAATTTTTTAAACCCCAATAAAGTCGAGGTTCCAGTGGCGATTTACTCTGTATAATAAGTTGGTTACACCCCGAATAATTTATGGCGCGACTGTACCCCGTCCCTATTAAATAAACAATTCCCACATATAACAAGAAGGAAAAAAATAAGTGCGTCATGAGCCAAGAGGAGGCCCTTTCCAGCCCCGAGGCCTGCAGCTAAACCAATTAAGATCCCTCCTCTTTTAACACAGACGGGGTGGCCTCCCTCCGCCTCCAGCACCCATGTGTCACCCCAGCCACAACCGGATGAGGCGAATTAGCATGACGGCCATTTTGATAGCGTCACCCTTAAAAAGGGGCAAAATGGGAGAAGGTTGTTGAAAACATTAATTTCGATAGAAATAATAAGAAGATTCGTTGAGGAATCGATCGCGATGTGTGTCGGATAATGCCACAAAAAAATGATTGATTTCTTCTATTATGTCCGTTCTATTATTTACAAGAGTTTATGTGAGAGGGATCTGTTCTTTTTGGTTCGGAAACGGATTCCGTCAGCTCCTTTATGCGCAAAATTGAATCCGGGAGTAAATACTTTCGAGTCTTCAAACACTAATCGGGAATTTTTGTATAAACCAAGTCGTCTTTTCTTAAATCACACCCAAAATAAAAACTTGAGAATGATACCCTAAAAACAGTTTTTAAAAATGCATCTTGAAAGCACTTGATTATGTTAACGAATAAGCGGTTTTAGATAACCTCACTCGACATATTTAATTTAAATTTTGTCAATATTGAGCTCGCGTTTGTCGACTGGAGGGAAAATGGGCATGATATAATTTAAGAGTCCTTTTGATCTTTTTTACGTAACAATGATACGGAATTGGTGATCGATCACTACCTTTTCCAGATTTTGTGAAATTAAATTTATTGTTCGCATAATATCCCAAAATCCACGATTAGAGCGTTCAATCATTTCGATTGATGGCTCGACAATGGAGGAATTGTTAGGGACGGAAGAATTAAACCGGTCCGTAATCAAATCACTCGAGAAGTTCAAGGAATTCCTCCCAAAGGAAACTTTCAAGCACTCGCAGAATTGGATTTATTGCAGAAATCTCTTTTATCACAATATTTTACAAAAAATATACAAAATCTATTTACATCACAGTCGCTGGGGTCAAAATCCGTACATGGGGGGAACGTAGGGGTAAGAGGCGGAGGCCCAGGCGTCGAAGGGCAACATGACTGGAACGGCGTAGACTCCTCGAGGTTGGAAGTGGGTCCTGGAGTGCTTTTTGAGATGGTCCTTTCTGCCGAAACGCTTACCGCAATGTGTGCAAGGAAAAGGACGAAGGCCGCTGTGTATCCTTTTGTGTCTGGTCAACTCCTCATTTCTTGTGAAAGTTTTCCCACAATCCTTCTCGTCGCATTTGAATGGACGCTCGCCTACGCAAAAAATTAGTCCTGGCGATTTATCAATGATAATCGGACTGACCTGTATGTATCCGGATGTGTCCTTTAAGCTGACCGTTATTGGAGAATCCGACGTCGCAATGCGGACATTTATACTTCTTCGGCCTCTGTTTCCTGGCATTCAGGATCTTCACCTGATGCTCCTGATTCAGGACTCGCGCGTACTCCTCCAGGGCGTATCCTTGCGCCAAAGTTTCCAGAAGGGTTGGATCGGGATAAGGTGGCAAAAAGTAGCCCGGATCGACCGGACGAAATCGGGATTTTTCTTGCGGTGGATTGGCGGTGCTGGAATCTTGAGTGTACGTATCCCATGGTCGGAAAATCTTTGTTTTGTCTTTTTTGCAGGAGGGCATCGCGAGGCACTTAAGGGCACTTGAGACACAATTGGTAACTAAACAAAATTTAAATGTACAAGGGTATATAAAGTTAAAGGGGCAGGACTTGGCAAGTGGGGGTATATTGAAGATCTGCAACAATAACTTGTAACCCCTGGCTTTGTGTTTATTGAATGAAATGTATAGTTCGCACGATTCTCGACCTTACGGGGATGGTATTGTTGTGGGGCGCTTGAAGGGTGACTTTATGGGATTTATGTTGAAAGGTAAGTGCTACCATTTTGCACGGTTGTCTCGTTAATCCGACCCATTTGTGGTGGGATTTTGTTGTAATTTTGTTCAGGTAATCGCAGATGACAACTCCATACACCCTTTTCTTCGCTCGTACAACGTAAATCTACCGATTTGGATTTAATTCCAAACAGTCGAAGTGCTTACGCGCTCGTCTGACATTTTTTGATCGATTGGAAATAAATTTTCGCTCAAATCCGTCGACGGATTTTAGAATTGTGCGCGTTTGAAGGGTTAAACAGATTTATCACAATTAGTCGCCAGATTTGTCAAAACAAACGGATACCTTTGGAATCGACGCCATCCGATACGTGACAGCAGAGCCGGCACACACAAATTCTATAAAAAAAAAAGGTTTTAGCTCACATAAAGAGGTGAAATATATGATTTGAAAAATAATTGTATCAAATATTTGTAGTTTTGAGGTTGCAATTAAAAATAATATTATATAAAGTATTCTTTTATTGCGTCTTACATGTTCTTTATGACATAAAAAACTTTCACTTTTGATTATTTTAATGATTCCTAAAGCGTTAATTGCTTAATGTACCGTTGAAGTCACTGAATGAAAAACTAACTCTTGAGACGAATTAAAAACGAAATTATAAATTAAATAAAATTTTTAACTGCTCCTTTGCTTTAACCGCTATGTTGCATCGCATTACTGGCAAAATTTACTGAAAATTTTTCTGATAAGAAAAATTCAAGAAAGATTCATTAACAGATCTTACAATTGTTAAATGATTCATCATTTGGTTCAGTATTTGGTTATTTTCAGTTAAAATAAGAATTATAAATGAAGAAGAAATATAAGAAGTCTTTTGACATTTCATTTTTATGAACCAATTGTGTTCAATCCGGAATATGAAATAATAAGAAATTTGTTACTTGATGTTTTTAAAAGGTATGTTATTCTTTTTATTGTTTTACATTTTGACAAGCATCAAAACTAATGGATAACTTAGGTCATAAACAACATAATAAATTTACAATCTGTCGAAATCTGTTGTTGAATCAACTACACAATATAAATTGTAGTTCTAACGTTTCTGTTATTTATTTATTGCATTGGTGTATCCACATAACACTTTTATAAACTGAAATTTTTGCAAAATACTTTCAAATTTTTTTGAGCCCCAAGCAAAGACTCAAACATAAGTGTTTCCTTAATTTTGTAAGATTATTCTGTTCGTATTATTCTAACATGTAAAACTTATGCCACATTTACATGATACAGAAAAAATGAAAAGGTATTAAAATACCTAATCTTTTTATCAGTTTATACAAATCAAATATTATTTGATACAGACACGGCGTTAGGTGAGGAATAATATGAACAATGATCTTCTGATCTCAATGAGATTCCTACATAAATACCACATAAAGCATATAATAATATAACAATTCTTAAAAAATGAATCTTCAATCTACCGTTTTGTAATGGATTTTGTAGAAAACTCTTTTATTATCCAGAATCAATTCAAAAGACATCTTTTATTCAAGACATTGCTAAATAATACTTTTCTTTAACCATTTTTCTTAATCTTGTTTGTAACTAACGATAAAAATATCTAATAACTATTATGTAAGAATTACTGACAAATTATGAAACGATCATAAACTCATTCCCAAATTAAAGTATTTTATTAATATTTGAACTAACCACGAGATTATTCTTTCTATTGTGCAAAAAACTGACGTCAACAATTTTTCAAATTC